>JADLZN010009716.1:20000-159167 GCA_018155175.1 Sinocyclocheilus anophthalmus | reverse complement strand
TACAAATATACCCGTGCTACTTATGATTGGTTTTGTGGTCCAGGGTAACATATGTTAACTATCCATCTACACTTTTTATACTGTAAATGAGGAAATATTCCTATTACAGCTTCACCAGTTCCTGTCTGTAGGGACTTCAGGAGTTTGCATCCCAAACTGTTGCAAATCATGGCTGCAGGAAGAGCCATTATCAATTTAACACTTACGTTGTGATTACACGACAACTAAAACAGAAATGTTTTTAATTTTGTTTTTTTTTTTTTAATTTGCCCGTGCAGACAAGATGTTGTAAAATGATCCTGTTCACACAGATTGTGATACGACTAAAAACATGTATTAATGCATCTAGGACCAGTGTTGGTGAGGTCACAAAAAAAAGTTGGTTTAAAGAAAGAAACATTACACGCCTGCACACATACGCACTTCTATAGACTGAACACATAATATGCATGTGCATGACAACACCATTTTCACAGAGTAACATTTTTGTATTTTATACACAGACAATGGTGTTGTTTTCAAAAACATGCACTTTAAAACACATTTTCAAAAGTTCGTATTTTCAGGCCCCTGTTGTCGTGTAAATGAACAGCCAAAATGCATAAAAAGTTTTCTGTTTTTAGTTGAAAACAGTGTTGTGTAAGCACCCCATTAATGAGCACTCTGAACCCAGATGAACCCAACAGAATTTCATTTTCTTTAACTCAACAAGTGCTTATGAACAAGAGTCTCAGGAATGTGGACCCTTGAGAATTTAGGATCTAGGGAATTATCTGCATAGGAGATACTATTCTCTCTGGTCTTGTTTAGCTGGTAGAATGTGAAGCTCAAAGCGAATGATCAGCATCAATTCATAAATCATTCACATCTCTGAGCTTAGTTCCTGCTCTCCTACAATCCGTTGTTATTTGATGTCTTTTTGCTCTGCTGTGGGTTGGTTGAGATGTGTATCTGACCTACTTTTGTTCCGTTACATCTCTTCTCACCATTTTGTAGTGTTTTTCCCCTCAAGATGTGCTTTGACTGTAGCTTTCATAAAATGCATTGTTCCATTCCCATTGAGGTTCAGATTTATGGACATCAATTTCATAAACACTGTCCTGGGAGGACATTATCTCACTATGAAGAACACTGAATCAAATTTAGCCAGCCAATTTAGTAAATAACTATTCATTCATGCACTACTGAGAGACAGAATCTGTTGTATTATTGGTTTCAGAGGCGCAGCACTGGTACGCTAGATGAGAATTGATGGACAAATGAGCTTTGTTCACATGTCATGTAAGAGGTCTGAACGACCCATCAGGCTTTGTCACTGCTTGCTGGGATCGTCTTGCAGTTTCCTTGCAAAACTGTCAAGTAACTTCACAGTTTCACAGTCTGCTCAGCCTGCGGGAAGAGACAACATGAGGGGATCCTTGCTGAAGGTAACTTGTACACTGGCTTGTTTGTGACAGAAATACTTCTGACAAGCACACATGCATTACTGGCATTGAAGGTCATGAATAAATCTCTTGTCTTGAATATAAATAGCATTTTAGTGAGTGTATACTCACTAAAGACTGTATACCAACATGGTTTACTCTTATTACTATGAATATGAGAGAGTACAAAACACAATATTATGGAATAAGTCCCGCCCTCTAAATAAACGAGCCAATCGCCAACTGGTGAAGTCAAGAGATGCCAGTTCCCAGAGAAACAATCAGTGTGCTGAACGCACAGTTGGAACTGCACTGTGTGTACCAACTTGAAAATACATGCTTTGTAATGCTATTTGGGCATAAGAAACAACATTTATGGATCGATTTATGAGATTTCAGTATTTCCCTATTCCCCAGTAGACAGGAGTTGGACTTGTCTAAAATAGCTGTTCAGTGTCATTGCAAATAGAGCTTAAAACTTGCTTTACTTGAAAGGGACTTTGATTACAGCGTGTTTTACCTTGTAAAAAGTATTAATTTAATTTATTATTAGGCAAAGTAAAACCCCAAAATACATCTGAGAGCTTTTTACCTTTATCACACTTCGAAGAAAGGCAAAGTTTGAGTTCTACAGTACTTGTCTCTAAAATAGAGCATGTTCATACACTTGATGTAGACTTCTTTTTCTTTACGCCAAGATCAAACTAATAGACTAAAGCTTGTCACCCTGTGCAGGGACACTCAGTTGTTTGTTTTATGTCATGTCAATGCACACTTTACACAACTTATCACAGGCTCAGCGCGTCAGTTACAAGATCATTTTCATCCTGACTGTAGTTATGATCATGTAATACGTTCTCACATGAACTCCTGCACAAATAAAACATGATAATTGATGCTTGAGAAAATATATGATAAAGTGTAGGCTACTAAACACACGTTAACCATTTTTTGACAGACTGATTATGACATAAGAAAACCAGTAGAGGGCCAGTGGAGTCAGAATGACCCCAATGTTGGATAATTTATGCAAAATAAAAAGGAAACGTAATGCTTCTTAGTTTTAAATCCTTTTGTCTGTCTGCCTCACACCATTTGTTATCGCATGTTCTGTCATCCATGCATTGCTATGAAGGTTTGGTGACAGCAGGACAAAGAGCATTGATTGATTGATTTCCTGTCTGCAAGTGTGAAAATATATTGTAATTTACTGGAAAATACATTAAATTAAGCATGACTATATTCTAATATAATACTTATACTATACTTATATATTTTATGTATTTTATATATATATAGTATATATATATATATACACACATATTATTATTCATATATTATAATATATTAATACAATATGTTAATACATAATTAAATGGGGTATTCTTTGCGAAAGAGTTCCTCTGTCAGACAGTGTGACAGGTCAGAGGTGGCTTTTGGTCAGCTTCACACAGATAGCATAACAGAGGTTGCTAGGTAGCAAGAAAGCAGAAGGTATAAATAGTTCCACAGTGAAAACGTCATATTTGTAAGCTTAAAAGGGAAAGAAGTAACTCGGGAGGAAATGAATAAACCGAGCCCTGATTTAATAATAAAGGACCAAATATGAGTGAATTACCCTCTAGATAAAGGTCGAGATGAAAGAATAAGCCTTGGCTCAATAAAGGCTAAGGTTGTGGAGGTTGATTAGAAACCATATCAATAAAAATTTAATCAAGATCTTGTATAGACTTTTGCATGTTTGGTGTCTGTGTGGAAGAGAAGGAGAAAATTTTCAGAGATCAGTGCAGTAGAACTTAGATCAAGGTACTAAGTTAAATAAGTATATTAAAAAGAATTATAAGTGGAAAAAATATTAAAGAGAAGTAAAGATAAATAAAGAATTATTTTTAAAAAAAGATTACATACTGAGTGATTGTAAAATAGAGTTGAGACTATCAATAAAAATAAAAAAAGAGTAAATGCATCACACAGAATAAAGACTAAAATTAGGAGAAATTGGTTAAAAGAGTTCAATTAAAATTGAATTATAATAATATAGGAAAAAATCTCCAGTCACCCCAGTGGAAATATTAGGATTAAAATATCCACTGTGGGGGGGGTTTTCAATGATTGTAATAAACAAGATATCAAACAAAAATGGCAGGAAGAAAGAAAGGGACAGCAAATTGAGATGGTCTCCCAGTACATAATAATAGGTAAACAGGGAGCAGCTTTGAGTATACCTGAATGTGAATTTGTGAAAAAATGGTTCAATTTAACAGATTCTGTGCCACATGTGTCTTTATATGTAGGAAAAAATTGGGAAGCAAAAGATTTAGGACCAATGATGAAAAAGGCAGAACAAAGCAAGTGGGAACCAACGGAACATCTATTGATTTTTCATTCAGCTAACAAAAATTATATACAAATTTTATGTGCAACCAGTTTGCTGGGAATTCCTCAAGAAGTAGTTATCGGTAAAAAGAAAATGACACAGATGACTACAACATCCAAAATAATAAACAAAAATGAGACTGAGTTATTTAAGGAAATGCAGCATCAAGTACCAACTGAACTATGGTCTCAACATCACACAGATATATGTTTAATAAAATCAGCAAATCCAGTAAGAGTAAAAAGTAAGGGGAGGACATATTAATAAATATAAAATAGGCAAGAAAAATATTAAAAGAGGCAGACAAAAATACGAAGAAAAAGGAAAGATTATTATCTGAGCTGCCCCCCTATTTCCACACAGAGGGAGAGGTCCAAATCCTCAAGGGAACAGTAGAAGTAACTGGATAAAGGCAAATGTAAGGAGCAGTAGAGCTGGGAGAAAAAGAAAAAAAGGAACCAGCTGTGAAAACAAAGAGGCAAGAGAGAAAAGAAAGTGAAGGATATTTACAGATGGATTGTTATAGACAGTTTTAATAGCGTTAGAGAAGAGGAAAACAAACCAAAGTAAAACAAAATGAGGAAGTGTTGGAAGAAATAGAAGAGAAAATTAAAGAATCAGAAAAAGATACAAGAGGTAAATAGATTGGAAAGAGGGAGGAGTAAGTTGTTCAAAAGTATAGCGGAAGTGAACGAAGAAGAGGAGTTATTTGATAGAGGAAAATGGGAACAGGGCCACTGGCTGCACTCAGACCACTGGCTGCACAACTCCCAATTTTAATCAAGGGTGCGAAGGGACAATAAGTCCCCTGGGCCCCACAGGACCTCGAGAGGCTGGTCACTCACCTCCCAGAAATTCAGGAGGGGCTGTGAGGGAAATTAAAGCTTTGCTGGCTAATATAATAGGAGGGACAAAGATGGATGAAATTCTTCAAACAACTACCCTGGACAGAGCAATGAACTCTCATATTATGGATGGAATTGTTTTTGATGCATTCCGTCCAGCAGTGTGGCAGTCACTGCGTGCAGAGAAAAAGGATAAGGAAAATCCAACCACATATGTACAGGAAAAGGTGGAAACAAGAGACTGAAGGGAATCCAGAAGGAGACCCATTAATGGCAACATTGTTTAGACATGCTGTGATTGATGCTATGCCGCCAGCCTTAAGGAGCAGGCTGGAGGATGCGGTCGGTTTAAACTCTAAAACACACAAAGAGTTTTGTGACCATGTGTCTCATGCCGTAGAACAAAACAGAAAAAATGAGCAAAAACTCAAGAGCCAAGAGAAAGAACTACAGCAAAACTAACTCAATGGAGACAAAAACCAATACAGAGAGGCCAGAGAGGAAGAGGCAAACTTTATACTGGTCCTCCAGGTGTGTGCTGGGCATGTGGACAGCCCGGACATAATAAAATTGACTGTCCCACGTATCCATGGCAACAATACCCTCGGGGCGCAAGGGGGGAGAGCTGGCAACAGCGTAACCGAGGTACTTCACAGGGCCCAGTTAACCCTTGGGGAGGTCCCAATCCAGGCTATTAGGGGTGCCCAGAGAATCTTATAGGGGAGAGTCAGCTTCCAATTTTAACAAACGAAAGCTGATCAAGAGCCTATTATGCAAATTAATATAGAAGGAAAAAACACACCCATGATAATAGACACAGGTGTTGTCTATACCTGTTTAAATTTAAAATATGCCTCACATCTCCCCTTGTCTGAAAAAAAATTTACAAAGAAAATAGGATTCTCTGGAAAAATGCAATAAATTCCAATGACAGCTCCAGTGTGTCTACAAACAAGAAATCAAAGTATAACAATGCCCATTCTGGTATCAAATCAGACTCCTATCAATGTGTTAGGAAGAGATGCATTATGTAAATTAGGGCTACAAATTTTGTGTTCTCCAGAAGGAATATATATCGAAGCAATAGGAACAGAAACAAAAATGGTTGTTACAGAGCCAAAAGCTAATATCTATAGGACAGGACAGATGAAACAGATGTGAGACAGACAGTCAATAATTGGTACGTAATTGGGAAATACAAATTCCTGAATCACACTATCAAAAACAGAATTCCATGCACATGATAATGATCCAGAAAGAGTTAAAAAATAATAAAATAAGAACGAAAAAACAAAGAAGAAAGAAAAATAGAAAAAATAAGTTATACTTTTTCTGCTATGCTGCACCAAAAGCACTTTGCAATAATCAAATGTCGACAACGCACACAAGAAGGGAAATTATTAGTTATTATGTATATTAAGGGAACATGCGCAAATATAGAACCGCTTAAAAAAGCTTCAGGGTGTCAAATAGCAGTATTAGCACCTGTAGTACTTATCGAACCTCAACCTCAATGAGACGGATAATACTTTGAATTCACAACAACGCAACTATGACATCATGTGGCCCAGTGAGCTAAAAAATACTCACACGAGATCTGGTGGACCCATGAGGAAAATGGTGCACCCTACTTCACTTTGAATATTCTATTGGCAGATCGCATGGTTTTTTCGAACCATTGCGCAAGTGTGGAAGTGATAAGAAACTTAAAAGCAAGGATCTTGTCTCTTTTTTTTTATTTATATGAAGTGATAAGGAAAATTAAAAAGCAAGGATATTGGTCTCCTTATTTGTATGCAATGGTGGATGAATTTTTGTCCACATGTGAAGTTTGTGCCAAATACAATGTGAGGAAAGGGATAGCGACACCAATAGGCCATATACCAGTACCAGAAGGGCCCTTTAAGCATTTGGTAATGGACTATGTGGATATGATAAAGTGAGTACAAGGAAAAAGATAAATGCTTGTGATCATAGACAGATTTAGCCGATGGGTGGAGATAGTACCATCAGCAGATCTGGGAGCAGGAACAGTAATTAAATTTCTAACAAGAGAAATAATTCCTAGATTTGGAATACCATCAGAAATATGTTAAGATAATGGGTCGGCATTTATACAAAAAAACCCTGTAAAACAAGTATTGCAACAATTAAGAATAAAACAGGCACAAGGGTGCATCGAAAGGGTTAACGGAACTATCAAGGCCAAAATTAACAAAATATGTGAAAGTACTAAACTTAATTGGATTGATGCATTACCTCTTGCACTAATGAGCTATCGCATGCAAACTAACAGGAGCACTCACTTCGCTCGCATGAAATGCTTATCGGTCGACCCATGCTGGGCAAATGGTAGAGGTTCCTACAAAGACCTCCTCTAGAGCATTACAAATGGCCTTCGATCATATATGAGAATAACTGCCATACAAGAGCCTAGTTCCCTTTTATAATTTCCTGATAATTTACTCACCCCCATATCATCCAAGATGTTTACGTCTTTCTTTCTTTATTCGAAAAGGAATTAAGGTTTTTGATGAAAACATTCTAGGATTATTCTCCTTATAGTGGACTTCAACGGCTACCAAACGGTTGAAGGTCAAAATTACAGTTTTAGTGCAGCTTCAAAGAGCTCTACACAATACCAGACGAGCAAGGGTCTTATCTAGCGAAACTCGCCGTCTTTTAAAAAAAAATTTTTTTTTTTAAAGTATATGCTTTATAAACAAAAATGCGCGCCTTGCACTGCTCTGCATGCGCGCGTCCATGACTTCACGTAATACTTAATTACGTAAAAAAGGTCACGCTTGATGTAGGCGGAAGTACTGACTCAGTGAGTGTTCACAAATGTGGAGAAGGAGGACCGTTCAAAAGTTGTAGTATGTTCATTGTTCAATGACACATATTCAAACGTCACTTCGTGTGCGTATCCTGGATATTTAAATCTTTTGAAACCTAACTTCCGCCTACATCAAGCCACATCAGGCCACGACTGCCCCGACCAGGGGCATAAATTTCATCTAAAAGTTGGGGGGGGGACAATAAATAAATAAAAAATATACATATTTCTCAAGGGCAATTTTTGAAGGGAACACAAATAATACAGCTAAAATTGTACTTGTAAGGATATGTATACACAGAGGAAAGCCTTACTACTATTAGTGTAGCAGGGAAACCATGTCAAATTAGATAACTTCAAGTTGTTGTGGTCACGCATCTCGCGCCGCGACAGCGCTCGTGTCCATTGTATCTGTCACAGTGTTGCCAAGTCCACGGCTTTTACGTGGAATTGGGCTATAACACTGTTGCCGCAGGTTGTTTTTCATGTCCAAAAATGGCCAAAATCTGCGTGTCTACACGTACAAAAGAAACGTGTTAAAATGGTCATATGATGCAATTAAAATTTTTCTTTCTCTTTGGAGTGTTACAAGCTCTTGGGGCATAAAGAAGGTCTGTAAAGTTGCAAAGACTAAAGTTTTTATTCTTTATAAAAGTTAAGAGTCAACCACGCCTACCTAAAACGGCTCGTTCTAACACGCCCCCACATGTCTACGTCACGATGTGGGAAGATTTGCATAACGCCGCCCAAATGTAAAAAATAACTTATTCTCACTGTAGCTGTTGCTGCTGCCATGTCGTGAAGACGCTGTGTTTTGTTGTGAAAGCGAAACTACTTTGTTTGGTTTTCCAAAAGACGCTTCGTCATGCCTTGAGCTGATCCATGCTGGTCGCTGAGGAAATACATCAACGTCGTGCTGTGGATCGCCGGATCAGCTTTCACCGTGGACGAAGCGGAGTCCAGTCCGGGGTCGTCACATGTGGACTGTAAGTACGTTTTTCATATTTAAGGAGTTTGCGCCTGACGATTCAAACGCGTTTTGAGCAGTGTAGCGTAATGCTTGTTGTTTGTCATTTCTCCGATCACAAATGCAGGCATGGTGTTATGTTTACGCGGCGCGATGCAATGCATAAAAAGACAGTATAAGTCATTATAATCCGTAATGATGTCCCCACTGGATGCAACAAATGCCTAGTTTATAATGGGTTTTAATGTTTTTGTCTCCGGCCGGACAGGGCATCACAGTATGGTAAGGGCAGGGGCATAAATTTCGTCTAACAGTAGGGGGGAACAATAAACATAATTTTTTGGGGGGGGCGCGTAGGATGGTATCATATTTTCTTAGCGATATATGTAATCTTTTAGTGATATCAATGCTATGCAAATAGCTATAGTTTCTATTTATACTATGTTAAAATAGCAGGATATTCTACTAATTACTTATTGAAAATAGTGGCAATTATCTGCACCTCATTATTGCAGTAAATTATTAAACAGTATGCAATAATAACTTATTGTGTAAATTTTAATTTTAATTCAAATTATTAAATGGATGCCACCTTATTGGGACAATAAATCCCTCCCTACACGTACCCTAACCCTACCCAGGGGCATAGATTACGCGGGGGACGTCCCCCCCACTTTTAATATCACATAAATTCGTCCCCCGCACTTTTTCGGGCAAGTGTGTTTGCATAGAGGTTTTCAAGAGCAGGTGTGAATAAATATAGATTTAAATTCAAAGAGACAGGATAGTCTGTGCATGATCTGATGTTTTATTCGGACCCAGAATAAGGCGAGATGAACATCACGGAGCGCTAAACACTCTGTGCAGTGTATGTTTCATTCATACTCGAAGCCGGAGGCGCTCTCACGCAGGAAGTCGTATGAGGAAATTCCTAATATCGACAAAAGCGTCAGCTATCGCTGTATGAAAACGGTTGATTTCACAGAAAACAGAAACGTTTGGGAACATGAAGACATTAAACATATGATTGCGACAATATGTTTTATTTGTGTTTGTCAAGTCATCTCCAGCTGGTAATAAATAAAGTATATGAACAATGCAGTGCTAATTGACATAGCATTTATTACAGTATAGAAACTATTCTGCCTTATGTGACAAAAAAGTGTTTGTAGTATATAAACAAATCATTATTATTGGCTATTATCCAGCAGTTATGTGATTTCTAAGTCAATTAAAAGCTAGAAATTAGAGAACAATTAAAGTTGCCTATACACCAGTGAAAAGTTTTTGAACAGTAAGATTTTTTATGTTTTTTAAAGAAGTCTCTTCTGTTCACCAAGCCTGCATTTATTTGATCCAAAGGACAGCAAAACAGTAACATTTTGAAATATTTTTACTAGTCTATTTAAACTACTATTTTCGTATTTGATTATTTTAAAATGTAATTTATTGTGATTTCAAAGCTAAATTTTTAGCATCATTACTCCAGTCACACGATCCTTCAGAAATCATTCTGATATTCTGATTTGCTGCTCAAAAAACATTTATTATTATGATGTTGAAAACAGCTGAGTAGCATTTTTACATTGGCTCAAGTATTTACAATGTACATAGAATAGTGAAAGTTCTGTCATCTAAAGTACTGTTACTGTGTACTGTCAGTTTAAGTACTATAAAAACACGGAAATAACCTTGTAGGCCAATTTCCATGCAAAGAACATGGTCAACTAGTGCTTTGTATTTTATCAGGAACAAATGTCCTTTAAAATCCAGTCAATCTTTTCCTCCCCCCCCCCCCCCCTCTCCATTTCCTCTTGGTCTCCCACCACTAGGATTCATTTTCCAAAGCACATAATCACATGTGCTCCAGAGATTCTGATTGGTGTGTCATTAGTTACACACAGAGGTGTAAAGTATTGGAGTAAATGTAATTAGTTACTGTACTTAAGTATCTTTTTGGGTACTTTGTAGTTGTACTGAGTATCAAAGATATTAGCAACTTTTACTATTTACTTCACTACATATTTGAATGAGAATCTGTACTCTTTACTCCACTACATTTGAAATGAGTGTTGCAGTTACACATTACATTTTGCATGGACCTAGCTTTTTCTGCAGCAGTTTATTTCTGCTACAAAAGACGTGATACTGCCTATTACAGGTCACTGAAAGTACTGCGTTTTGCCCTTACTCACCCAAACATTTCAACAAGGCTACTTTATGTGAATGCGAGTTCCTTAGCAAGTATTTGTGAATCACAGGTGTTTTATATATGAGATGAGGTGAGATTTTAATTTTACTTAACATTATTTCATTTATCCATTATACTGAAGAGACCTTTTTGGAAGATATTGTTTTTTGTTTGTTTTTTGTTTGTTTTGTAATTTTGAGGTGTTCAGTTTTATTTTGGTTTTAGAATATAAATGTGATTGCTCTCCTCACAAATCAACTCTTTCTTGTTTTTGTTTCATGCTCTCTGTGCCTTGCCCTGGACTTTTATGTCACTTCCTGTCTCCCGTGGTGTTTGTAGTCAGTTTGTAGTCCGTTTGTTCGTTGGTTCCCCTTGATTAGTTTCCCCAGGTGTGTCTTATCTTGTTAAGCTTGTTAGCCCCCTGTGTATATATAGCCCTAGTTTTTCTTTAGTTCCTTGTGAGTTGTTGAATGTAATTGTTGTCTGTATGCCAGTCATTCTGTTCTTTGTTCCCTTTGGTTTTTGCCTTATTGTTTGTTCTAGTTTTTCCATGAAATACCAGCACATAGATCCTTGCCTCTGCCTGTTTTCTGCAGCTTCTCCACAACGTTACAGTTTTTCACTGGCATGTCTCTTTGACTAGTGCATTTTTTGAGCCTATATTTAGTATAAGTAAAATACTTAAGTACTGTTAAAATCAGATACTCTAAGACTTTGACTCAAGTTGTTTTGGAATTGGTGACTTGTAATGTGTAGTGGAGTAATTTTCACTGTAAGGTATCTGTACTTTTACTCAAGTATGTTTTTTAGGTACTCTTTACACCTCTGGTTACACATATATTAATATGTGCTATTTGAGTTCACATTGTGATGAATTGAGTTCATTATATTGTGTACTTGAGTTTTCAGAATGGGAACATGGTTAAACCTGTGCAAAGTGAAGCCATTTTTGTGAACAGTTTTTCAGAAAATATTGAGAAAATGGGAACATGTCTGAAAACAGGTGAAATGTATTAAACATTTTGAGAAATTTATCTTCTTTTCTTTTCCTTTTTAAATGTTGTATTTTGTTTTCAGTTCTGTCAATCAGTCATACCACAGTTACACACATTTTTGTGCATATTTTGAGGTGCATATTAGTTCTTCAAAGGTACATATTAGTACCTAAAGTGTACTGTATGAGTACCCAAATGATACATATTAATAGGCTAAAAAGGTAAAAAGGTACTGCCCCAGAGACAACTTTTGAATCTTTTTTTTGGGTGTAAAATCGTGTCGTCTAAATTTTTATATTCATTTCAGAAAGCTTCTTTTGTTAAAAATTTTGCAATGCAAAAATGGACTTCTAAATGTGTTTGGTTGTGGCTGTGATATCTGTCAATTTATGTGTTGGGATGAATTGTCAGTTTGTATCCCATGACATTAACTTAAGCATCAGTCTGTGGCTATGCAAAATCATATGCAAAAAAAGCAAAAGGTTGATTGAGGTAAACAACATTTTAAAAATGTATTACATTAGATCAAATTATAGGTTGATTTAACATGTAATACATTTTTTTAAACATTGCAGATTTACGTAGTTGATTATCACATCCAAAATACATTTATTTAAAATAAAAACATTTTACAAAACATCATACTTAATGCAGAATAAGAGATTATTGGAATGATTAAATAAACAGAAAATTTATTCACTGTTTGCTTAGGTGGTTATTTTCATTAGGTCTGCACTGTAATATTACAATGATGTATCAAAACCATATTTTCTGCTTGGTTAAAACAAAACTACTAATTGAATTTCATCAACATATACATCAGACCATCTTGCTGATTCAACAAAATTGTAACTTCTTTCTTTGTTTTGCTTGTTAGCCCACTGTTTTGTTCTTTAAGTTGATTATTTTTCTATTATCTATCACCTGCTATTATACCATCTTAATACTCCATGCTTTTTTTTTGTTAAAAACATAAAGAAAGAAAGAAAGAAAGAAAGTATATTTTATCTAATAGGCTCGAGCATTAACCCTATATAGGACAAGAAAAATGCATGAATTTATATTTTTCTTATTTTGGACCATTGCTTTTCATTTTATGCAAATAAATAAAATAAAATAAATAAATACACAAACACAAACACAGAGACATTTTTCAAATATCTTTTAAGAAAGAAAGTCAATGTAGCGTCTCGACCAATCTGACACACTAATTTTTATTTGATTTAACAAATCAATTATTCATTAGATTAACAAACAGTCAAAGCAACTCACTCAATATACTGGATGCCAGGATTTCGGCTGAACACCATCCCCCACCTTGGTCACCATGACAACTAATCATGATATCACTGGTTTTACTGAATGTGCTGTTTTGAGTAATGAATGAATTTGTATGGGACATGCATGAGTCCGAATGTGTCATCCCAGCAGGATTTTTTTTGGGGGGCCCGGGGCAAGTCTGCCCACCGCATGTTTTGTATGCTTGCATTGGTTCCTAGCATTACACGTGACCCGGAAGTGTGCAGCGCACTCTCGGTTAATGGACCCACAGCACACTTCACAGATTGTGTGGTAAACAGAATGCGATGTACATGACGTAACTCTACGCTAAGCCGGATCATACGAGTATGTTAGCATCTGGCGAACGCTGTTAGATAGGCTGTAAGTGTAACTTTATAACAACACCACTCTCTACATATTCTTCCGTCACTCATGGTGGAACTTATGTTGATGAACATAAAACAGGTCCCTGTGGAAGCACACCCACATACGGGTTTACTGCGTTATGTTTATTTTTTTTGACTTTATTCTCCTTCTATTTTTAATTTGATATGTTACATTTGTTATCAATGCTACCAATTCAAGCTAAATGATTTGTATTAAATTGAGATTTAATGAAATCAAATTTGTTATTATTTTTTTTATTCATTTTTATTTTTTATTTTTATTTTGTTTATTTACTTTCCCCTTTTAATTTCCTACAGCTCTTAGAACCCCTTTTTATTTTAATTTTTGTTTTTTGTGTTTTACTTTTACCTTATTTTATTATTTTCACCATCACCATCGTCGCTTTGGATAGGATTACAGTAGTTCTAGCAACTGTGGTTTCCTTAACGAGTTATACAGGTTATAAGTAGCATAATCCCTGTTTCCTCTCTACTCTCCTCACGCCTCAGTGCCAGGCCTAATACGTTGAAGGGCAGCTACAATTGCAACACAATGTAGGCTAACATAAAACTGGAAACAATTCCCACTGTTTCTTTTTCATTTGACGAGGTATTTGGTGGGTCCCTACTAGTTTAGCTAACAGCCTAACCCTAAGGTTATGAAGTCTATTGCAGCATCACAAACAAGTGAAACCTGCTTAGCCATATCACTTAGAAAAAAAACTAAAATAGGTAAAAAATGTTCCTTTTTTTTTTGAGTTCATCTTATTTTATTTCAGTTTCGTCATTTTGACCAAACCCGTGAACCATCAGTATTATAGCCCGGTCATCAGCTGACCCCTGATTACGGCCCCTCAACAAAGTTACTCAAACTCTTCCTTTGTGTTCACGAACACAAAAACATAGCACCCTACCTCACTAGCTGCCTCCCACCAGCTAGTCATACCTTACATGGCAAAGAAAGGAACAGCGAGACTGCGAAATAAGCGAACACCTGACCAGCATCATCCTCCCCTCGGCCCACTATCCGTGTTGAATGTAGGGCTCTCAGAAGTTGTGTGTTTAGTGTGAATATGAGCTGAAACTGCAAGTCACAGAATTCTGCAGAGAACGGACACCTGCTCAACGAGAGATAGCACAGAACGGATGCAAAGAACCTCACAGAGTGGTGCGACAGAAGGAAATCACCAGTTTTCACAGAGGCTCTAACAGCTGCTCAGCACCAAGCGCCGCTGGAAAAAGCCATTAGACAGGACTTGGAAAGAGAACTGTTTCACACAAAGTCACTCTTAAACAACTTATGTGGAACTAAATGAGAGAGACACCACATCTAAGGCCTTACAAGGCCAGCTGCATACAGCCAGAGCTGAGGTCCAAACCCTGACTCAGCAATTAGAGAGGAGCTTGACTTGGTTCAGAAAGAATTTAAACAGTCCTACCGACTGCGCATAGACTTAAGCAAAGACAGCCGGCTGAATATCGGTCGACAGCAGTGCAAGCCCTCCACGCCTGTGCACAGCTACCAAAGGGGGGAAAGGGAGCCAAAGCCTTTTGCTTGACACTTCACAAGTCAGCTCCCTGAGAACCTCTGCAGCTGCAAAAAAAAAAAATTCAGGCGAACCGAAACAAAGCAACGAGGTGAATTCAGTGTCACAAATGAACTGAAATATGCTTGCAGACCACAAGGCGAACAGATAGGGAAAACACGAAACAGAACTTCCCCTGGCCAGCAGGCCCACCCCCTCAGCCAAGAGTCTGAACCTGCGAGGGGGGGGCGAGAGCCACTGTTCACACGTCACCAACCAGCAGCCACAAGAGGCAGGGACCTTTCCAGAGGATCACTGAAGACACACACACCGTGTGACCCCACAAACCCCAACGAGCTGGCCAGAGACAACAAATCTGGCAACCTAAATACTCTCAGACACAGAGTCCCCTAGCATTTTTTTTTTTTTTTTATGATTCTGAGTCTTTGCCCCAGGACACCAAGCAGGGCCGCGTGAAACGCCCCAGCCTACTACACAGACTTTGACAAACTTACTCCAAAGCTCACGATTACCCTGGGATGGCGGAGGACACCAGCTGCAAGAAGTCATCTAGGCATTATGGCCTGCCGCACAATGCCTATTCAACAACTGTGTGACCTGACACAGAAGGCCTTTAACATGCACAAGGCCTCCACTAAAGGTGTTTTTCAAACCCCACTGATTCTGAACTTCATAACTCAGAATCCAAAGCGGGCACCAGTTGGCACCCAGCATTGCCACAATGCAAATCCCTTCTACAGAAAGCCCCTAGCCAGGAGAGGACAGAGCCATCACCATGGCAAAAGACCCAGGTTCCAGACCAACCACTGACAGAAGCCATGGAAAAGGCCGTCCTCACCCTGCAAACACCACGGTATGTCCAACAGCAGTCCACCACAACATCATCCTCAACACAACGGAGGCTACACAAGGACAGCTGGACACGCTTACTTCTGAGTTACAGGAGCTGCTGACTCTAGCAAAAGAGCTCCTTGAAAAAAACTCAACTAAGGAGTAGTGAGAAGGACAAACCTCTGACTCCTTGCCTGCGGCATCACAGCATCAGGCCCCTCCAAGAGAGGAGCATCCCTTGAAACCGGTCGACACCCCAGAAGCAGCCAGAAAACGTTGGATTGAGCAACGGGCCCACATCCCAACAGCGAAAGCTCTACCAACACAAATCAGGCAAGCTCAAGTCTGTGCCGCCACAAGAGCAAAGCGACACCACAAACATCAGACTTCTGGTGACATTCAAGCAGAACAGAGAGCTAACAACCACCTACTGCTCTCCTGCCATCATCACTAGGTCAGTCTGAAACTCTCTGCACGCTACAAAATCTCCATAACAATTACCTGCAATCCCTGGAACCACCTGCACTCTCACCAGTGAGAGTCTAACCCGGCTGTTCCACATCGTGGGTACCACAGATAGCCTACTGGCTAACAGCATCAACAAAAACATCCTACCCGGACTAACTCACTTCAGGATGACAGGTGACACAGCCTCGACACCTGCTGCATAAGCTCGAGGACCCACACCTTGCTACAGCCTACATCACCACAGCACACCACCAGACAGCATCCAACACGGCACCAACAGCCAAAAACCACAACTGGCTCCCAGCCGTGAGTGCCAGGTGTGTTCGATTGTTCTGCACCTTGACATCGCTCGTTGTTGTCTATTCTTCGGACAACAACGCTCGAAAGGGGGGAAAAATGTAGCGTCTCGACCAATCTGACACAAAAATTTTAATTTGATTTAACAAATCAAATATTCATTAGATTAACAAACAATCACAGACCCCTCAATCATTATTACGGATGCAGGTTTCGGCTGAAACACCATCCCCCACTCGGTCCCATGACAACTAATCATTGATATACTGGGTTAGGCCTAAAGGAATTGCAGGGGATAAAAGTCCCTTCATTTGCATCATAAGGGGAAAAGCCACACAATGCCGAGAGAAATGGACTGTTCTCTAATTAATTCATAGGAAAACCTTTCTTTGATTGAATACCCATATCCTTTGGTCATTGTGTATACCATTACTGTCTTGTATATTGTCTGTTGTAGTGTATGCTGTTTTATTCATGTTATCATAGACCACTAGTTAATATAACCTCACCTATTTCATGTATAGTATCTATGAATTCGCCTTCATATAATCGAAACAAGCGTGTATATTATATGCTGATACATATGAGAACATATTGATGTCTTAAGAATCTTTACTAATTTGTGCATCAACACTCAAGCGAATTACATATGCAAAATACCCTGCTTACAGACAAAGAGTCATAAAATCCCAGTATTTCCAAACCTCCCCCCCCCTGCTTGGGATTTCAGCCCTTCCTCATTGGAACGAACCAATCTTGAGAGGCGGAATCTCTGCAGGCTTTAAAGGCACACTCCATGGGACCCGCCCCGTCGGTGGTTCGAGTCATAAGCAAGAAGATGTGAGGGAAAAACGCGCAGGATCCAAAGCTTGGCCATGCCTTTCGTCGGCCCTAGTCCTTTCCATCTCAAGTGCCACTGCACTCAAACTGGTTCTTTCTCATCATCCAACTTCAGCAAGATCTTGGGCCTTCAGATTGCATCAGGAATCTCTTTCAGACAGACGAGACTCGCAAGTATCAAATTAGTCTTATTAATTGATACATTAAGTATCATTTGCACCTTTTAACAAAGGTGTGTTTGAACTCAGAATCAGACGTATCCCTGAAGGCTTTGATCTGTTGAATATACATGCAAAGTGTTCCATAAAATCCATTCTTTATGCCTCTTTCTATGCTGAGTTAAACTTTAACCCTTTCCTATACCAACTGTATGTGTGTGTGTGTGGGTGTATGTGTATGTTAGACCAGCTTAAGTGTTTATGTAGTATGTTAGACTAGTTTAAGTGTTTATGTAGTTAATAAAACCTTACTTGTATCACACTTGACGTGTTCATTGTTTACTCATAACCGGAGTCAATAATCATGCAGATTTACGTTACAAGCTTATAGAATTGTACAGTAAGAAAGTTATTTCCCTTAACCAGGAAATTAACGTTCTTAGAATTGACAAGACAGTTGACCCTGAGTGGTCAGCTAAATATCTACAGCGGATCTAAAATATTAATAATTAATCATAACTAGTTATGGTTAATTATTCATATTTCCTGTTGTGAGCTAAATTCGCTACATCAAACATGAGAAAATAACAACACAACGGTCATTTTTGGGTGAAATGTCCCTTTAAAATTGTTTAAGTACTTTTATATTCCATGTGATTCCTTATTATACATTCCTTTATCATTAACTTCCAAGTAAATTACATACACTGTGAAAATAAATCCATACAAATGAGGTACAATCATATGAAGGAATTTTCTGTATTGGTTTCATCTGTATTTTGAATTTTGCACTTCATTGCGTTGTTTTAGGGCAGGGCTGTCCACACTCGGTCCTGGAGGGCCGGTGTCCTGCAGAGTTTAGCTCCAACCCTAATTAAACACACCTGAACCAGTTAATCAAGCTCTTACTAGGCATACTAGAAACTTCCAGGCAGGTGTGTTGAGGCAAGTTGGAGCTAAAGACTCTGCAGGATACCGGCCCTCCAGGACCGACCTGTTTTAGGGTTTACAAAAATGTTCGTAAAATTAGTGCATAATGTCCTGGCAGAAAAGAAAATCACCACTACATATTCTGTTTTGTTTTTTAACAGTGTAAGTTGATGTTTCTGATTCCAGAAATGTGTTAAACTTCTGTTAATTTTCTCATAAAGACCCTCCCTTTGAAAAGCTATATGTTTCTATGAGCGCTGAAACAGACACGTTATTCCATTCAGCTCCTGATCAAAGATGGATCTGCAAATCTCAGTTTTTCTTCTGTTCGTTCTCTTCACTGCAGGTACAAAGACAAATAGTGTTTGTAATGTTATTGAGTACAAATACAGATAATAGATGTCTCTCTCTCACTGTCTCTCTCTCTGTTTTATTACTAAAGGACACTCTCTCAGATGTTATGAGTGTATGGGTCTGACGGGTTCTTGTGCGCATCAAAATGTGGCAACATGTCCCAGTGGATTTTCCAAGTGCATGAGTTTAACAACAGTGACACAAGCTGGTAAGTCCAATATGATTTATTAAAATGTGCTGTTATATGTTTGACTGATGAAGATGCTGCTATAATTTACTGATGCTTAGTAACTTCTCATATAACCGCTAATTTGTGCTAGGTAAGTAAAGGTAAATAAATAGAGTAACAAGTGCATAATAAGTGCAGTAAACAGTCAAACTATTTGTACTACAAACCAGAGTGTTTATGATTACAACAATACATTAAAATAATATGATAAGAAATACCAGTATGAAATATCAAGTAGTATAACTGTCTGTTTTTGTACAGCTAAAATAACTGGAAGCGTTCAAATTTAAATGGCCGCGTCTAATCTGGATAGAACTGCAAATGTTGGAATTGTTTCATTATTCTATTATACAGAGGTTTGTCTTTTTTGCAGGATTAAGGTGTCCATCAAAATGAAACAGTGTGCACTTACATGTGAAGCTGGGACTCAACAGCTCCCGACTGGAGGGACAGTATCTATCCAGTGCTGTGACACTGACCTCTGCAATGCAGCAGGTATTGTCCTTTACATGATCGATTTCCCCACAGTGACTTAAAATTAGGAAATAATACAAACAATAACACGACAAACACAAGAGATTGTTTAAAGGAACATAATATCACATTTCAGCAGTCCTGAATAGTGTGCAAAGCTTGAGTGGCAGGATTGCTTATGAATTAGTCAAGTACTTTCAGAGAGTTTTAATTACAAAGCAATTTTGAATTACTATTATTATTATTAGTTGCATTAATTAACATTACATTTTCTTATTCTCTTGATCAGACGGCGTGTATAAGGGGAGCTTCCTCCTGCTGTTGTCTCCTCTGCTCTACTACTTCCTGTTTCAGTGAGTCCAGCTGCAGCAGAAACTGAAAGTCACATTTCCATATTTTACTGAATAAAGTGTACATGTTGTTCTGCTGTTCTTTAGGATGATGATTTGGGGGATTAAACAAAATAGTGCATCAACTAGTGTAACACACAAATAATTATTAAAAAGAAAAACAAAATGAATATATGATGAGTTTGCAATATCTGCAGTAATTTTGTGGAGTAATAATATTTGCAGTTAAGACTATATATTTCCTTTATATTTTCTCTTCCCCTTCCTTTTCATATATATTTCAATATATACTTTCCTATACAAATAAAATGAAAAGTTATAATGGAATGCAATAAAAAAAAACACACACACAAAAAAAAACCAGTGTGCTAAAAACATCTTTCTCAGTTATCTTCCTTAATTTACTTTCATTTCTTTGGTTGTTCAAGGTCTGCTAAGGTTTAAAGGGACAGTAAGTGATTTCTGAGAAACACTGCTTATATTTGACATCAACACACCGCTCATTTTATTGCTCCGTCAAGGCTAACTCTCCAATCTGTCATGTTTCTATAGCTGATATTACAGCATCATATCTTGGTTCTGTAAAAAAAAAAAAAGGCAAAACTATTATTACTCCCATATTGAGCAGAAACAAAGCAACCTCAATATCTGTCTTCAGGCCTTCCTGCTCTCGAAAAAACTATTACAGTAATTTATCTTAACGTTGAAGTACACTATTGTTGTAAATGTGTGAGACTTCCAACTCTTTCTTGTTTTTGTTTCATGCTCTCTGTGCCTTGCCCTGGACTTTTATGTCACTTCCTGTCTCCCGTGTTGTTTGTAGTCAGTTTGTAGTCCGTTTGTTCATTGGTTCCCCTTGATTAGTTTCCCCAGGTGTGTCTTATCTTGTTAAGCTTGTTAGCCCCCTGTGTATATATAGCCCTAGTTTTTCTTTAGTTCCTTGTGAGTTGTTGAATGTAATGGTTGTCTGTATGCCAGTCATTCTGTTCTTTGTTCCCTTTGGTTTTTGCCTTATTGTTTGTTCTAGTTTTTCCAAGAAATACCAGCACATAGATCCTTGCCTCTGCCTGTTTTCCGCAGCTTCTCCACAACGTCACAGTTTTTGACTGGCGTGTCTCTTTGACTTGTGCATCTTTGATCCTATATTTAGTATAAGTAAAATACTAAATACTTAATTACTGTTAAAATCAGATACTCTAAGACTTTTACTCAAGTTGTTTTGGAATTGGTGACTTGTAATGTATAGTGGAGTAATTTTCACTGTAAGGTATCTATCAAATAATTATTAAAAAGAAAAAAAAATGAATATATGATGAGTTTGCAATATCTGCAGTAATTTTGTGGAGTAATAATATTTGCAGTTAAGACTGTATATTTCCTTTATATTTTCTCTTCCCCTTCCTTTTCATATATATTTCAATATGTACTTTCCTATATAAATAAAATTAAAAGTTATAATGGAATGCAATAAAGATAAAAAAAAACCAGTGTGCTAAAAACATCTTTCTCAGTTATTTTTCTTAATTTACTTTCATTTCTTTGGTTGTTCAAGGTCTGCTAAGGTTTAAAGGTACAGTAAGTGATTTCTGAGAAACACTGCTTATATTTGACATCAACACACCGCTCACTTTATTGCTCCGTCAAGACTAACTCTCCAATCTGTCATGTTTCTATAGCTGATATTACAGCATCATATCTTGGTTCTGTAAAAGAAAAGAAAAAAAACTATAGGTTTTTGAATAACAGCAATAATAGCTTAGCTATATATGTATAAATAGCCATACAATAAGGATAGACACAAATGTGTTAAATTTCCTTTTATTTTGTTATAATTCTGTGTTGTGTAATTTAAAAGCCTCATCTGGATGGTAAAGTTGGGCTTTGGTAATTAAAAAAAACTTGTTAATACATTTGACTTTCTCTGTAAAGATTTATTTACATGTTTATGTTTATTATTTTACAGTGTTTTAACGTGTTTCTGTATTTTTCATGTTTATGATATTTTGGAATGACTGAAGATCAGCGCAGAATTCAATAATCTTGTGGATGGACCACAGCAAGTCCTTTTGCAGTTGTATCCATCAAAATGCTATGCAGACATAATGGAAATGACATTCACATTGTAGAGCTTTGACAAAGTTGTAAGTAAATTTATTTACTTTATAAATGCACATTTATTGGAGTCTGTAACCTTTACGAATGTAAGGCACATTTGAATGCTTCCCTTTGTTTTTATTAAAGCACACAGGCTCGGAGAAGGAATTCATCAAGAGCATGACTGTTGGAATTACAGTTGTGGGTGACTAAACTGAGCACCATCAATCTGCAGTGATGTGGTCCAGGTAATAGAAGAAGAAATCTTGGTGATCTGGGGTTGTAACACATTGTGGGGTTGTGTACTGTGTTAGACTATCTGGGACTTGTCACAGAAAGAAACTCATTCAGGTTTAGAACAACTTGAGGTTTAGTAAATGACAGTTTTCTTTTCTTTTTTTTCTTTTTTGGGTGAACCCTTTAAGAAAATTTTGATATTTGAATTGGAAAACAACTTCAAAATTTAGAGAACATAATTTGACGTATTATTTTCCCTTCAGTTTATTCCTTGAATTTTCTATAATTGGTATTTAAAAGGTCTTTATAAAGGCTTGAATTTATCTTCATAAAACCAGCAGAAACCCTGTTTATGTCCATCGCCATTTTTCATTATTTTGCTGAATGCTGTTGTGAATCCTGAAAATGTTCAGGCTCATAGCAGTGCTGGCATATTGGCCATTAGCAACTTTGCCTAAAGGGTTAGTTCACCCAAAAAATTTAAATTAGCCCATGTTTCTCAAGGTATCCTAGGTGTATATGACTTTCTTCTTTCAGACGAATCCAATCTGAGTTAAATTAAAAATAAAATGGTCCTGGCTCTTCCAAGCTGTTTAATGGCAGTAGGCAGGTGTTTTTATTTTCAACAGTCCAAAAGTAGTCAAATAAAGGGCATCCATCCATCAATAAAACGTGCCTCACACGGCTCCAGGGCGTTAAAAATGGCCTCCTGTAGCAAATTGATGCATTTTTGTAAGAAAAATATCCATATTTAAAACGTTATAGTTTCAAGTTTCAAGTTTACTTTATTTATATAGCACATTAAAAACAGCCACAAGACTGACCAAAGTGCTTCACAGTAAGAAACGTCATCATAAAATTTAGTAGTACAAAAACTGCAACCAGAAAATTAAGACACAAATAGGAAATACAATTGGCAAGAATATAGTCCTAATAGGCCAATGAAAACAAATGGGTTTTTAAAAGAGACTTAAAAATAGACAGGCTATGGGCAGTTCTGATCTCCACTGGCAAGTCATTCCAAAGACGAGGCCCAATTACGGAGAGTCACCTCTACGCTTGAGTCTGGTATGCGGAATTACAAGAAGGTTCTGGTCGCAAGATCTTAGAGTTCTCGAGGGGATATACTGATGCAGCAATTCAGATAAATAAAAAATGTGGGTGGTGTGACTTGTGCAACCGCCACCCCCACCGCCTTTAAAAACAATGATACGATTAAAAGGTATCCATAAAATTGAAACAGGAACCAAATGAAGGGCCTTCAAGTGTTATAAACACTTTTTTCTCACTTCCGCTGACTATCATACGCAGGGACGTTTCTAGGCATTGGCGAGCTAGGCGGTCGCCTAGGGCGCCACCAGCTGAAGGGGCGCCAATGAGCACACGTACTGGCACTTCTAGCAGGGTTGTGATAAAGAGTGGCACGTTCACCCTGAAATATGACTGCCGCCCCAATGGATCCCCCAACATTATTGGGCTAGAGAGTACTGTCAATCTGACGATGCCTACATGCCACTAGATCAGAGTGCTGTCAAATGCTGCCTGATTGTTGCATTTAAAGTTTGCATTTGGAGCGCTCAACAACGCCGTTGACTAGTTCGCCGGTTATCAGTGCCTTTTGGGCAACAAAGACGGACGATTATGGTAACACTTTTTTTTTGACATGCAATAAAGGTCAAAGCAAATTTAAAATATGGTACGGAAATAAAGTGCACAAAATCAGTATTGTTTAGGCAGTATTTGTGGTACTTTTGTGACACATTTGTCCAAATATTTGTGGCAGACTTGTCCAAAAGGTGTGCGTTTTTTGCGGCTCTAATGCTATTTTTGAAAGCACTGCATGTCATGCTATATAGCCCATTATATCATGTGTATATAGTCCATTAAAAATATGGTATAGTAATCGCTAATTCACAAGATCAATACTCCTTTCTTAGACCGCTTTTGTCGAGGTAATGCCATCCTTACGGAGGTGTTCGAAAATGTGAACAACGCGCTTAAGGGGGCGCAGCGTCAAGAGGGAAGAGCGTCACGTATTTAATGGGACGTGAAACGCGTTAACAAGTAGCAAAATGATTAGGTACCAGCCATTGGTCTGATGCCCACTGATAAGCTTGTATATGTAGTTTGGGGTGAACAAAGGGGTGTACAGGTTGATGAAATTAAATGAAATAACTGACACTTTAAAGCATGGTTTTGGTTCCCCAAGAAATCACATACAACAAAAAAATTTAACAAAAAACAGATAAAGACAAACAATATGTTTGTTGATATCTAAACAATATGTAGTAGTATATAATATCCAAATCAAAATGTAATAAAATTAAATTATGTGCAATGTCTTAGCCACTAGGGATAGGGCTATACAGGCATCTAGTGGCAACACAATGATATTACAGATACTAAAATGGGCAAAAATGTTGATCCTTAAGTCAATTTACAAATAAGCATTCAGATTTGTGGAACTCCAGGCATGAATCTCACCAATAGTGTAGTTACTAGACAACCATTTGAATGGGACCAAGCAACTGGGCTGAAAAGATATATTATATTTAAAAATGTGTGTTGTGGGCGGCAACAATAGGGATTTCGCCGAGGGGTACAAATTGGATAAAAAACGGCCTGAAATCATACGTGCAAGCCACTCCGGGGGATGACGCAGGACGTATCCCAGAGCACGGCCTGTGAGATATGTAGTTCGCAAGGTGTTTACAGGAGCAAAGGAAGCAAAGTTTCCTTACTTTAGCAAAGGAAAAGCAGTCTCCTCTTGGCTTAAATCAAAATCCTCCGACATTTTTCTTTACAAATCCTCATTTTGTGATTCTAATTCGGGAGCGGAGTGTGTTGCTGTCTCTCTCCACACTTCCATGTTCGTCAATAATCACCGGTGCATGCCTGAATCATATGTCCTACGTCATCACCGGAGGTCTAGGAAGTGAGAGAAAAGTGTAAACGTTTTAAATATTAATATTTTTCTTACAAAAAACGCATGGATTCACTACAGGAGGCCTTTATTCACCCCCCGGAGCCGTGTGAGGCACTTTTTATTATGGATGGATGTGCTTTATTTGAGTACTTTTGGACTGTTGAAAAAAAAAACGCCTACTGCCATTATAAAGCTTGGAAGAGCAAGGAACATTTTTTATATAATCCGATTGGATTTTTTTTCCTTTTTTCCTCTGGAAAGAAGAAAAGTCACTACACACCTCGATGCAATGAGGCTGAGTAAAACATGCATTGGTGTTAACTAACCCTTAAGGGTCATGCTTTACTCTGGAACATGCAGTGCAACAGACTGTTATTTAAAAGGAATATCTCTTTACACCAAGATATTTTCAGATCATTATTAAAATGGTTGGACAGATTAGACTGAATTGCAAGCAGGCAAAATTGGATTAAGGAAAAAAACGCATACATTGCATTGGTTTGTCACATTTTATGACATTCAGAAATCATGTAGAATACCGGTAAAGAAAATAACATGCAACATTTTTCCCTTTTTTAGGCTAGTTGGTTCCGGAGGTGTATTTTCCACTTATTTTTCCATTGGAATTTTAAAGTCTTTGTGTTCAGCAGAACAAAGAAATTTGTACAAGCTTTTTTGAATTCCAAGTTATTTTGAATGTTTGTAACCAAAACAGTTGAGGAGCACCATTGAATTTTGGCTTTCATGTTTGGTTACAAACATTTTTCAAAATATTTTCCTTTGTGTTCAGCATAACAGAAATGTATACAACTTGAGGGTGATTGACATTTTTCATTTATTGGTAGCTGTCCTTTTAACAAAACACACAACTTTAATAGTGTATGCACATATGTGTGTTCAGTTGTTATTAAGTTAATAAGTTATGTAATATTTTGTGTTTTCCCAGCCATCCAGTGAAATTGAGGATGTTATGAAAGAAACTGACTTCCCAAGGAATAACCAACATTGCTCTCATTTGGACATCCTGTCATCACTGACATCTCCGATGTCCCCAAGGCATTTGGACTCCTAATGGGTCTGTATGTAGTGAACATCCACTACCTCAAGTGCACGAAATACACCATTGAGGCTCTGCAAAAACTTGCGAAGAACAGCTGCTCCCACCAATGTTCATGATGTGTTCATGGGCTCCACAGCAAGCTCTTTCATAAAAAGTAGTTAAAAAAAAAGAGCTTTAGGTTCTTTTGAGCCTTTACTACTTTTTAGAATGCACATTTAAAGTTTGTCATGTTATGACTTGGAATATGCATGTTCTCATGAAAACAAATGTTGTTTCACGTCTCATTTTCTTATACAGTAATGTACACAGTTTCCTTTAAATTGACAAGTGCTTTTGCTTTCCTTTTTCTATCTGTTTCTTGTTTTATGACCACTAAATTGCATTATGATGGGGGAGAGTTTGGAAACTTTCTAGATCCTTCTGATGTTTACACTTCTGTCTGGTCATGTTGCGCTATGAAATTTAGAATCATACCTTTGTACTCAATAACATTACAAACACTATTAGTCTTTGTACCTGCAGTGAAAAGAACGAACAGAAGAAAAACAGATTTGCAGATCCATCTTTGATCAGGAGGTGAATGAAATAACGTGCTTGTTTCAGTGCTCATTTTATAGCTGATCAAAGTGGGAGGGTCTTTTAACTTTAACTTGCCTTTATTCATATGGGGACACAGGATTGCGTATTTTGAAAAAACTTAGCTCTTGTTTGTTTAGTTATTCACCTAGAAGATAAAAGAAGATGGTGTTAGTGCTTGTTGTGAACGCAACCCAACAATCGTAGATAACGATTATTTGTGCTTTTGGCCCAGAGCTGCCCAATAAGAAGTTTACTTCTGCCCTGAAATCATGAAGAATCAGACTTGATGTTGTGATTTTGTGAAAAAGCATTGGTGAATTGACAAAACTCGGGCTCTGGACTTCACACCTAGAAAAGCGTCAGAGCTTGTATCTCTTGTTATACGGAGGCCTGAAGACACAGACTATTACCCACCTACTCACCAGAGGGATAAGGCCTAGGTGCAACAGGCTGATATGTCGCCCATAAATTGATAGAGGCTCCCTGATGCCCGCAAATTATATGCAATTTATAGACAGTGTGAGAAAGAGACATGAATGTACCCAGTAACCAAATGTACCTGATTTGTACCCAATAACATTACAAACACTATATGTCTTTGTACCTGTAGCGAAAAGCTAAAAAGCTTGCTAAACTAATTATTTCCTTTTGAACATGTATTATTCTAGAGTCACGTTATTGAGGAGAAGAAACCACGGCAAGATTACTATTCAAGTTCTCTTCCATCTGTACAAATTGTAAAGGGGAAGATACGATTTCCAACATGATGCACACGTATCTCAGACCAAAACAAACATGCACTGCGGCCACGCTTCGGCCGCCCTCTGTTCGGTTTCATTTTCATTTCATTCACTTTCTCTCAGTACAGGTGCAAACACAGTTCAAAAAACGTGTTGGCAGCTCTCACGTTCCATTCTGGTTTTAGTTTACACTTTGTTGTTGTTCCTTGTTTCCTTTGTTCCCATTTCTTATAGTTACCGATTGTTACACACCTCTTTTTAGTTTTATTCTCTTTGAGTACCCAGCCATGACAGCACCTGCACTGAGAGAAATTGAATGACTAAAAAATAAGCAGAAGTTACAAACTTCCTACCATATTGGAGAAAAAGTGGCGTGTTGATCTGCCAATCACGTGTCCTTCATGCTGAGAACTTTCCTCATGTGTTTGAAAAATGATCCATTTAAAAGTTAATGACCAACTTATCTTTATTAAAGGTCACATTATTGTTACAGATTAAATATAAAAAGGATAACATTAAATAAATATTTTTTTCATCAGGTTTAGTGATTATTATTCACTTAAACACCTTTAAACCACTAAACCACTCAACCGTCAGTCTCACAAATCTGCCATGTTTGTGAATTTTTAACACTTCGGCTGCGTCCGAAATCGCATACTCTATATAAGTAATGTGTAAGTAATGTGTGGTGTATGAGTGTAACCTGGATGTACTACATTCGCCATGTTGTCATTATCATTTGACCTACCAGGGTCACTTGAATAAGGTGACTGCCATTCATAAATTTGACACAAAAGAGAAGAAATTGTAGAATAAATTATTTTTGTTTTCTGTGCACACAAAAAGTATTCTCGTAGCTACATAAAATAAAGGTTGAACCACTGATGTCACGTGGACTGTTTTAACGATATCCTTACTACCTTTCTGGGATTTGAACGTGGTAGTTGCATTGCTGTCAATGCAGGGTCAGAAAGCTCTCGGATTTCATCAAAAATAGGCCTAATTTGCCTCTGGTGTGGCGAGAACACGAAGGTATTATGGGTTTGGAACACAGACTCAGGAACAACATGAGAGCGAGTAATTAATAACAGAATTGACATTTTTGGGTGAACTTACTCATTAAATGCCTTTGCTTTAAATGCCAATTTCTTAACTTATAGTTCATTTAAAAAATAATATAAACGTGTTTTTTCACACACACACAAAAAAAAAAAAAAAAAACAAAATATATATATAATATTATTTATACAACAGTTCGTTATGGTTCTCAAATCTGATTGGTTGAGAAACATGAGATATTGTACTGGGATGCGTTCAGCCCCGACAAAAACGGTGCAAAACGTGTTTTAAACGGGAAACGGTGGGCGTTGAACACTCTCCCCCCTGTTCTGAGGACGCAAGAGTTGCAACTATGGCAGCTTAGAAGGCCATTCTTTGTGTTCTTTTTTAAGATTTTTCGGAGCCTGATGAAATCGGTATAATATACGTGTTTAATACTGCAATATACGTTCGATGTTAGAGTCACTGCCCTTGCCCTCCAGAATAAAAGAGAACATCCCAATCAAATGAAGGGAGTTGTGGAAACTGTGGTTCCTAATTATTGTGATCCTGCCTCGCATTTCAGGATGAAAAGACAAACGTTTCAGGTGAAGCATAATCCACTTCTTACCTCCAAGACTATGTTATGATCTATATGACCTTATTATTTTATTGTGAGTATTCGGCTTATCAATATTGCTGATCACTGTTGTTGTGCTATGCTGGCACCACCACCCCACTTTACACCACCCCACCCAACCACCCCCACACCCGGAGCAGGAAGAAAAGTTTTTGAAAGTGTCACTCCATAATACAATAGGAAAATATATAAATATGCATTGAATTTTTATGTTACATTAATCAGTATTCAGCACACCTTCCTAAGGAAAGGATATAGACCAGAAGACACTGCAATTACTAAATTATATTTATACAGACTTAAAGAATTTCCAGATCTATACTTGTGCCCTTATTATTAGTTATTTGCCTTTAATGTAAATAAACATGTGCAAACAGTATATTTGCTCTTGTGAATTTATTTTGATGTTAATTGCATTGTGCTAGCTGTCTCTTTAATACCGGGTGGTTTATACATGCTGCTGCTGATTGGGCTGTCATGTTTGACACACCCACCAAACAAGGAAAGTTTCCAGGAAACATGTCGTTCAAACAGCAAACCGTAGCAAAACATTGTGCACCGGTTTGAGCTTGAAAAACTTGCCCCAGTATTAGCTACAGGACGCCTCTTTTCAATTTGTATCATCTTGCAGCCTGTTTCATAGGAGTGTCTGTTTTTTTTTTTATCCTATCAATGAGCTATCGCCTAAGACGTCAAGTTAGTCTAAATAAGAAGCCAGGAAACCGTCCTAGCTTCGCCTGGTCTCTCTCGCTCGCATTTGGGCATGCACGTCTTGCCGCATGTTTCTCTCTTATACCTCAGTATTCTCATAATAACCAACTGAGCAGGAACGTGCGCTTGATACGAAGTCTAAAAGGGGGTATGGTAACTGTTAATTGAGCATTTGAATCCGTGGCGGAAGGAAGTAGTTCCGCCCAAAAGAGGGTTATTATAAGGCACTCCATTGGTCGTACACAAGTTTTCTGTCGAATGTGTAAAAACGCAATATCACTCGGGTGTAGCACATATAGATATATATATAATTATCTAGATATTCTAAATTACCTTAGGCTTCCCAGTATATTGATACTCTATATTTAAAAACACAATCTTTTTTTCATGATTTCAGTCAAATTAATGTCTGTCTCAATATCATCAAGTTCATTGTTGTGAATTACTTTCAGTATTTTGGCAGACATTTTCAGCCTTTCTCATTTAGGGAGATCAGTTCATGCCTTCATCCAACCTGCCTTATGTGCAATTTAAATGTTCATGTACAATTTTTGAGTGTTGATTATTATATCTGAAAATAAATAGCCATTGAATATGATAGTTTGGGCTCTGTTGTTAATTTTAACCTTTACAGACAAATGGCAATAAATATATATTAATATTATAGTAATGAGTCACGTGAGAAGGTTTCATGTATAGCTTACGGCATTAGTTGTGAAATGGAATTGTGAAATGTGGATCGCATGATGTATTACAATTATACTTCTGACTTTTCATGCTATAGTTACACAATATCTTTAATCAACATCTCAATTATTGCTTTCATGACCTATAATTGAACAGGATTTCTGATCGTGGAAATCCAAATATTGTTCGAACTAAAAAGAAAGAAACTTGTTTGCATAATGAAATAATTATCATACATGTTTCTTCTGAACATAATGGTCATATAAAACATTTTTATTTCTTACTTTTTTACAGCATGACAAGTTATATTAAATATAACCACAGAAAAAAGGTAATGTCGTATTTTATTTAAAGAAATGTCACATCAGAATGTAAAAAAAAAATCTTATTAGGAAACAAAAGATGTGTTGTACAGAGAAAATATCAGCTCTATATTCAGTACAGTGTGTCTCATTGTAGAATGTGTCGAGCTGCTGGATTCAGTGCAGCAGGATGAAGGAGAACAGAGAACAGCAGAGGAACAGGAAGCTCTGAGTGACGCTCTGAGCGCCGTTACACAGGTTCCCTGAACAACACGAGACGCCCTGAACATCACTAACTGATGTAGCAGCATCACAAATAGCTTTAGAGACACAGCCTTTTACAACCACTGACTGGCCTCCAAAACTCCCTGATGAAAAGAAAGAAAACAGAGGTTAGTCTAAGCTGGAAATCTGATGATCATTCTGTGAATGAAACATTCTGTGATCTGTATCAAATGCTCAATCATAAGAGCAATAAAAATCATGACTTCTTTCTTTTCCAGATTCTCACCTGTTGCTTTAAAGCAGCTGTCTTCACTCCCTGTACAGCTCACTGTGTTTGAGCAGCTCTGTCCATCACAATAGAAACATTTCTTTCCATTGGGAACATTAGAGGGATCTACAGGACGAAAACATGTATTATTTTATTTTCTGTGCAAAATATAAAATCTAATGAAATAACACTCTGTTAACTGCTCCATTCAATCAATTCACAGCTGACAAGCTGCACCCTGCATTGTATTTCCTGACTGACTGTCCTTTGGAAGTAAAATTAGTGTTGACCTTAAAGTTAATCATTTGCATATGGTCAGTAAATCACACAATACCTGGAGCGTCCTGGACGTTACACCGGTCTGTGTTACAGCACGCTAAAGATGTCTTTACAATGCCGAGGTTCATAGATCCACTTGCACAGTCAGCAGCACAATCTTTAACCTTCACTTTAGCACTAATGTCACCTGAAAACAAGAATGATTCAAGAAAGACCAGTTCAACATTATTTTGACAGAAAATATATTTATAAATGTCAAAATGTAGCATTTTCTTATTTCAAATATTGATTCAATTTTACAATCTGAGAAAAACTAATTGAACCGCAAAAATTTAAACAGAGTATTCTGTGATTATTACAATCATAAATTCTGTTATGAAATTAGCAGTTCTGTGAAAAGTTACATTTCCAGTGAAGCAGCACCAGTAAAAAAAACACCAGCATCTCCATCAGTCAAATATAACAGTGAATTTCAATCCATCATATTGGACTTACCAGCTTGTGCAGCTGTTGTTGAACTCATGCACTTAGAAGTTCCACTGGGACATGTTTTTACTTTTTGATCCGCACAAGAACCCGTCAGACCCATACACTCATAACAGCTGAAAGAGTGTCCTTTAGTAATAAAACAGAGAGACATCAATAATCTGCATTTGTACTCAATAACATTACAAATATTATTAGTCTTTGTACCTGCAGTGAAGAGAACGAACAGAAGAAAAACTGAGATTTGCAGATCCATCTTTGATCAGGAGCTGAATGAAATAACGTCTGTTTCAGTGCTCATTTGATAGCTTTTCAAAGGGGAGGGTCTTTATGAGCAAAGGAAAGTTGAAACAAGTATACGTTACTAGAAAGAGAAACTTGAGCTTGCATAATTTACATGGGAGTTAATGAAAAAGGCCATTTTAAAAAGGAATTACAAGGAATGTATAAATCTGCTCAAACCAACCTTCTTAAAGGGATAGTTCACCCAAAAGAACATTCTGTTTTCAGTTGCTCATCCTCATGTTTTTTCCAAACCTGTTTGACTTAACATTTATGGAGCACAAGAGAATATATTTTGAAAAGTGTCTCTATGTTTTGCATGTGTGTGTGTGTGTTTTTTTAGTTGTCCATAAAATGAAAGCCAGTATGGGTTCAATGTTGTTTGGGCCCCAACATTCTTTAAAACATCTTTTATGTTCTGCAGAAGAAAGAAAGTCATATATGCTTTGTGGAATGATTTAGGTATTACCTCCGTTCAGTGGTGAGGATGGAATGTTAATGGAAAAACTTGGCCAATATTAGTTTCATGACTTTAACAACACACACACACACACACACACACACACAGAACCATAAGTTTCCTTTTCTCTGAAATGTTCAATGCTACGCAAACAGTGAACTAGGTTTCGGTTTAGCTGTTAAATATTTGATAAGATCTCAAGAGGAGAATAAGACTGGTAAAACTCTTGTTTCGTTTTGCGGTGCTGTTCCGACTTGACTCGCAGGAATAAGATGCAGCCCTGTTGCGAATGTTCATTGATGTTTATTAATGAAAGCAAATAAAATGCAATACACAAAAAACACAAATGATAAGTCCAGTATGTTCTTTCAACACTAACCCACGCTGTTCATCTGCACTCATCTTGCAGTCAATGACTGTTTACGTGGATCATCACCAACCACAAAAAAAACAAAAAAAAAAAAAAAACAGGAAACTTTAATAAAAAGTATATGTTAAAGAAACAAAAATGATGACCATAGACTGTTGCAGGTAAATTCTTGTATCAAGTGAGAGTCCACTTGTAAAACTGCAGCAATTAGTATCCTCACTTCAGAAACGATTAAAAAGTGAAATTAAAACTAAAGGTGATGTAACATGCAGCTGTCCCAACTTTTTTGGAGTGTTTTGCACCCATCAAAATCGAAATTTATTTATATTTACAAAATACAAATTAGAGTTGGTCAGTGAGAACACTGGAGAGCTTTTCTAAATAAAGTTTCAAGTTCTATTCTATTCTATAGGCCTATATATATATATTTTATGTCCCGACCACTTTTTGCCAGGGTCGATATTGTCCCTACCACTTTTTGAAAGTAACGTTAGTGAATCACGTACTATATTGCCAGAAGTGGTAGGGCCGAGATCGTGATCGTACGAATAGGGAACACAAGAGCAGACACCACAACAGACCCAATCTTCTTTTCATTGTTCCATTCTGAACCCTTAGGCTTCGTGATAAAAACTTCCCATTTCTCTTCATGTATCATCTTTTTCAATCCCTTCCTGATTCCTTCCTCCTTACGCAGCCAATCACCACCATAGTGCAAGCTTTCCGGCAATAACGACGTGATTTGCAGCTGTCACACTTTTCGTAATGTCATTAGCTATAGCATTTTATTTTAAAAATGGAAAGCTTCCTTGTGCTAAGTAGGCCTGCACTCTACTAAAGATTTTTCTAGTCAACTAGACGCACGTTATATCAAATTGCTTAATATAATAATATATTAATTATTAAATATATAATTTATAAGCACCATATACTTCAATATAGGCTATAGGCAGACGTATTAAGCTTGAGGGCTATCCGCGCCAAGCGAGCGCAATAAAGCATTGCCTCAGCACGGCACGTGATTGATTAGAAACGTGTCGGGAAAATAGTAAGGAGATATTTTAATTGTTTATTAATAAACTAGTGCTTTCTGAGTCGGTGTCGGGTGCAGAGATGAGGTTTGCGACGCTGACTCGCCATCTCCACATGAATGTGCCTTTAATAGAAATCCACATTTTAATACGGACTACAAAATTAAAGAATATTACAAAATCAAGTGGGCGAGTTTTCCTTATATTTATTTTATTGTTCATATAAAAATTATAATAACCTGTTTTGGATATATTTACTATTAATTGCAGAAGGTGCGCTCAGCAAACATGACGCGAATATTGATGGTTTTCACGCTTAAGTCAAGTAAAAGACCGCTTCTTAAACCAGAGGTTTTTTCGAGTTCAATTTCGAGTTAAAAAGTCATAATTGAGAGATATTCAAGTGGCAATTGTGAGAAAAAATGTCAGAATTGTGAGTTTATATCTCACAGTTCTGTGAAAAAAGTCAGAATTGTGAAATAAAAAGTCACAATTACCTTTTTTTTTACCAGTGGCCGAACCTTATGCTGGAGGCTCTTTTTTTTTTTGATTCCTAAGTGTTTGCTAAACGTTCTGTAATTGATTAGTCATTATATGGCCTAATACAGCGTGTAGGCTACGGTGGCCGAGAGAGCTCAACGCGCTGCAACTATAGAAAACATATGCAAATAGAAAAAGCACTAGCAAATTAAAAAAACTTCTTCATCAGTTTGACAACACACGCGCTGCAAATACTCACAACACATGCAAAAGAAGAAACCCGCTGCAAATCCTCACAACACATGCAAATGAGAAAAGCTGCAAAACCCACAAACCATGCAAAAAAAGAAACGCTGCAAACCCTCACAACACATGCAAATGAAGAAACGCGCTGCAAATTCTCACAACACATGCAAATGAAGAAACCCGCAGCAAATCCTCACAACACATGCAAAAGAAGAAACGCTGCAAAACCTCACAACACATGCAAATGAAGAAACGCTGCAAAACCTCACAACACATGCAAATGAAGAAACGCTGCAAATCCTCCCAACACATGCAAATGAAGAAACGCGCAGCAAATCCTCACAACACATGCAAATGAAGAAAAGCTCTGCAAATCCTCACAACACACGCAAAAAAAGAAACGCTGCAAATCCTCACAACAAATGCAAATGAAGAAACGCTGCAAATCCTCACAACACACGCAAAAGAAGAAACGCGCTGCAAATCCTCACAACACATGCAAATAAAGAAACACGCTACAAATCCTCACAACACATGCAAAAGAAAAAACGCTGCAAATCCTCACAACACAAGCAAAAGAAGAAACGCTGCAAATCCTCACAACAAATGCAAATGAAGAAACGCTGCAAATCATCACAACACATGCAAATGAAGAAACGCTGCAAATCCTCACAGCACATGCAAATGAAGAAACGCTCTGCAAATCCTCACAGCACATGCAAATGAAGAAACGCTCTGCAAATCCTCACAGCACATGCAAATGAAGAAACGCTCTGCAAATCCTCACAGCACATGCAAATAAAGAAACGCTGCAAAACCTCACAACACATGCAAAAAAAGAAACACGCTGCAAATCCTCACAACACAACCAAAAAAAGAAACACGCTGCAAATACTCACAACACATGCAAAGAAGAAATGCGCTGCAAATCCTCACAGCACATGCAAATTAAGAAACGCGCTGCAAATCCTCACAAAACATGCAAATGAAGAAACGCTGCAAAACCTCACAACACATGCAAATGAAGAAGAAAAGCGCTGCAAATACTCACAACACAAACAAAAAAAGAAACGCGCTGCAAAACCTCACAACAAATGCAAATGAAGAAACACATGCAAATGAAGAAACGCTGCAAATCATCACAACACATGCAAATGAAGAAACCTGCAAAACCTCACAACACATGCAAAAAAAGAAACACGCTGCAAATCCTCACAACACAACCAAATAAAGAAACACGCTGCAAAACCTCACAACACATGCAAAAGAAGAAACGCGCTGCAAACCCTCACAACAAAGCAAATGAAAGAAGAAACGCTGCAAAATCCTCACAACACATGCAAATGAAAAAACACGCTGCAAATCCTCACAACACAACCAAATAAAGAAACACGCTGCAAATACTCACAACACATGCAAATGAAGAAACGCGCAGCAAATCCTCACAACACATGCAATGAAGAAAACGCTGCAAATCCTCACAACACATGCAAAATGAAGAAACGCGCTGCAAATCCTAACAACACATGCAAATGAAGAAACGCTACAAATCCTCACAACACATGCAAAAGAAAAAACGCGCTGCAAATCCTCACAACACATGCAAAAGAAGAAACGCGCTGCAAATCCTCACAACACATTCAAATGAAGAAACGCTGCAAATCCTCAAAACACATGCAAAAGAAGAAACGCTGCAAATCCACACAACACATGCAAATGAAGAAACGCTGCAAATCCTCACAACACATGCAAATGAAGAAACGCTGCAATCCTCACAACACATGCAATGAAGAAACGCTGCAAAACCTCACAACACAAGCAAATGAAGAAACACTGCAAATCCTCACAACACACGCAAAAAAAGAAACGCGCTGCAAATCCTCACAACACATGCAAATGAAGAAATGCTGCAAATCCTCACAACACATGCAAATGAAGAAACACGCTACAAATCCTCACAACACATGCAAAAGAAAAAACGCTGCAAATCCTCACAACACAAGCAAAAGAAGAAACGCTGCAAATCCTCACAACACACGCAAATGAAGAAAAGAAGAAACGCGCTTCAAATCCTCACAACACATGCAAATGAAGAAACGCTCTGCAAATCCTCACAGCACATGCAAATGAAGAAACGTGCTGCAAATCTTCACAACACATGCAAATGAAGAAACGAGTTGTACTCCTCACAACACATGCAAATGAAGAAATGCTGCAAATCCTCACAACACATGCAAATGAAGAAACGCTGCAAATCCTCACAACACATGCAAATGAAGAAACGCTGCAAATCCTCACAACACATGCAAATAAAGAAACGCTGCAAAACCTCACAACACATGCAAATGAAGAAACGCGCTGCAAATACTCACAACATGCAAATGAAGAAACGCTGCAAAACCTCACAACACAAGCAAATGAAGAAACACTGCAAATCCTCACAACACACGCAAAAAAAGAAACGCTGCAAATCCTCACAACACAAGCAAAAGAAGAAACGCTGCAAATCCTCACAACACATGCAAATGAAGAAAAACGCTGCAAAATCCTACACACATGCAAATGAAGAAACGCTGCAAATACTCACAACACATGCAAATGAAGAAACGCTGCAAATCCTCACAACACATGCAAATGAAGAAATGCTGCAAATCCTCACAACACATGCAAAAAAAAAGAGAAGATGAGAGAGACAAAGAAACGCTGCAAAACCTCACACACATCAAAATGAAGAACACTGCAACTCATCACAACACATGCAAATGAAAGAACGCTGCAAATATCACAACACTGCAAATGAAGAAACGCTGCAAATCCTACAACACGTGCAAATGAAGAAATGCGCTGCAAATAGCACGGACCACAACTGAAATGTTTCAAGGGGACCCAAAAAAAGTGACGGACCCGGCTGGGATTTGTTTTGTGCAGTGGCTTTTTTTTTGAGTTTCTGCTAGTGATTCCTTTTTTTTTATTTTTATTTTTTTTTTATTATTGCGAATATACATGAAAAGGGATCCAGTCAGAGCAATAAATTACATACACAACCAGAATACAAAACAATAAATATAAAGAATAATAAAATGAAATATAAACAGAACAAAAACAAATAAATAAAAAAAGTTAAAACATCTTTCTTTTTTTAAATAAATAATATAAATAATAAAATAAAAAAAATAACTTTAAATGGGAATTACACATAAATGTCAACTCAAAGAATACAACGGAGGTAACCCTAATCAAAGTCAAGTTTTTCCATCAACACAGTCGTTTTAACAAGCTTTCCTTATAAGTGATGGAAGAGAGATTCTAAATCATTTCAATCAATATAAAAATCCTAAAATGGGCATCGAATTTAATGAAGAAAGGACCAGGATACAACTACAACGTGCAAACTCCGTCAACTGTTTTGTTTTCAGCTCAAAAGTATTGCCCTTTATGTGGCATCAAATGGCGACTTTGCAGGTGTGCAGTTCATTGTGGGCGAGATGTAGCTTTGTCGTAGAGATGGCCCCTAGACGGCGGTGATGACCAGGTATCATCAAGAACAAAAACAAGTTGACTGAAGTTTGGACGTTGTATTTGTATTCCATTGTCCTTTCTTTCATAAGCCTCTAAAAGGCCCTGATTAAAATAATAATTTCAATATTATTCTCTACTGTCAATCTGCATTTATTTGAACCTGGTGTTAACAATAATGAAGCATTGCGGATTCATTAACTTGAAATTATATTCTTTCTTTGAGAATATTTAATTAAGTTAGCCATCTTATATTACGTTTCACAGTTACTCGTGTAATTCGGCAGATTATTTCGGCTAGTAATATCTAAAAGACAAAGGAATCATGCAATTAGGGTGTTAAAATAAACAAAAAAAAACTCACCTTTCAGTTCACTGACAACTCCACTGACCAATAGCCACTGCACAAATTGTATGCCCAATTTTAGGATTTTTTATATTGATTTGAAATGATTTTCTGAATCTCTCTGCTCATCACTTAATAAGAAAGCTGTTAAAACTACTGTATTGATGAAAAAATATTGACTTTGATGTAAGGGTTACCTCCTGTGCATTCTTTGAAGTTGACATTTTATGTGTAATTTCCATTTAAGTTATTTTTTATTTTAATATATTTATGATTTATTTATTTAAAAAAAAAAAGGATGTTTAACTTTTTATTTATTTGTTTATGTTCCGTTTATATTTCATTTTTATTATTCTTCATGTATTTATTGTTTTGTATTCTGTGTGTGTGTATTTTATTGCTATGACTGTATCCCCTGTGAATGTCATATCTTCAATAATAAAAATTAAAAAAAAAAGGAATCACTAGCAGAAACTCAAAAAAAAAAAAAGCCACTGCACAAAAAAAATCCCAGCCGGGTCCGTCACTTTTCTGGGTCCCCTTGAAACATTTCCGTTGCGGTCCGTGCTATTTGCAGCGCGTTTCTTAATTTGCATGTGCTGTGAGGATTTGCAGCGCGTGTGTTGTCAAACTGATGAAGATGTTTTCTTAATTTGCTGGTGTTTTTTCAATTTGCATGTGTTTTCTTAAGTTGCAGCGCTAAACAGACAATTATATTTTATTGTAAACCCTGACAAGGATCGTGGAAATACGAAAGTGAAAGCATCCGAAGCCCGCGGCTTATAACATAGCAAAAGAGGAACTCACGTTCACAAAATTCAAATCACAAATAATACTGATGAAAAAGAATGGATTGAATGTTAACCACTTTTGTTAGCATATAACTATAAACTAAGATAAAAGTTAATCAGAGTGCTTTGATTAACAGCATGTTGTAGCGCAAAAAAAAAAAACGTGCTAGTGCAACCAACTGAGAAAGTTAATAGCAAAAGAGCCAGCGGTGGGAAGAATGAGTCTGGAGCCCTGAATTGCCAAGCTCCCTCTGTCAGTGATCTAGCACCCCCTCAGCACCTGCGTTCAAAATTCTCTGGAGAAATACAATTTTTTAAAATAAATAATAAACACGTAAATATTATTAAATATTAGTACTTGTGTTATGTGTTTTATTTAAGTATAAACAAACCCTTAACACACAATGAACTAAATAAATCAATGAATTCATTAAATAATTAATGTAATTATTTAATTAAGTGTTTTCGTTAGAGCTGTCTATAAAAACCAGCAGGCAAGAGTAGTGTTATCAGTCAGGAGAAGGAGGTGGATTTAAATCTATCGTAAGCTCATTTTGTTATTTTTAAGGTATGATGTGATAGGTTGAAAGTACTGAATGTCTTTACACATTTTTTTAAACTATATAGCCATCTGTGTTAAAAGGAAGTTAACGGTTGTTTAAACCACAACATCTGGCCCTGAATTCTTTATTTTTTATAGTACAATTTCGTGAGTTTTCATGTCACATGATAAACTGGGCAACCAGAAGTGGTTCATGGGTTCACTTTGAGATCAACACCCCCTAGTGGTGAACCATCGGAGTTTCGAAACTTTTCGAAACAGTGTGACACAAATCACGTGACCTGGCCGGTTTGATATGCGCTCCGAAACACTGATTCGAAACAAAAGATTCAGAAATGTTTCGAAGCTTGGTGAAGCAGTGTTTCAAACGCGCCCATCACTAGTCCCAATACCCACCAGTTACCAGCTCTATTACTCTGAACTACATTTCCCAGCATCCCTCCTGGTTCCCACCTGCACTCTGTCAGCCATTACCACACCTTCCACGAATCACCCTCTCATCAAGACTCCCATTTAAGCAGTCACTTTTCACTTCATCTTTGTCTGGTCTCATTCACACGTGCATCAATCTGCCTTACTACTTACCTGCTCAACTTAGCTGCTGCATGATCCTCTCCTTCATCTGTCATCTGCTCAGCAATCCTGCCATACCACGAACTTGCAAAGATCAATGAGTCTCAAGTCTCAAGCTCAAGTTATTGAACTTGTTACAATTACCTTTGATCACTGCTCATTCAACTCAATTCAGTCCATAAACGCTTCTATTTGCTGACACACACCTCTTTAGCTGCTGACGACTTTGCTGATTACTTTACAAACAAAACCACATCCATTAGCAGTCAGTTCTCGGATCTACTCACCCTGGAACTCACAGCAAACACTCACACAGCTGACCATCTTCTCTCCTCCTTCTCTCCTCTTACAGAAGATGAAGTCTTTAAACTTATCCTCTCCAGTCACCCTACCACCTGCCCTCTAGACCCAATCCACTCACATCTCCTACAAGCTCTTCCTTCACATCTCACATCTCCGACACTTCTGCCTTCACTCACGCATATCATCAACACATCTCTTCTTACAGGCATTTTCCCCACTGCATTCCAGCAGGCTCGGGTAACCCCACTGCTTAAAAAATCTCCACTAGACACCTCACTTTTTGAAAGCTTCAGGTGTCAAGGTGCCGTTCTGATCTGGGTTTATCTGTGTTGTCCTTGTTTGTTCTGGCACATGGTTGTCGAGTTGGTTTGTGTTTGCTATGTTCTCTATTGTTACCCTTGCCCCTAAGTTACCTGATTTATCTTCTAAGCTTTCAGCTTTTTTTTGGATCATTAGACACCCTTTATATTCCCCTCTTGTTTTCTGTCCTGTGCCAGATCAAATCTCTGCTCTGCTGAGTTAATTTGACTTTCATCTGTGTTGATCGTGATCTTGTTTCTGCTGTTGTCAAATCTTAATGGCTTAATGATTACTTCCTGAGTTCCTGTTTTTTGAAACTCAATTAATCCTTATTCCTGCAACTGATTCCTCTTCTTTTACCACCCTGACAACAGGCCTGTGTCTCTCCTCCCTTTTATAGCAAAATCACTTGGTTTTTGGGGGGGGGTGCAAGCGGCAAAAAAAGCGTACTTTTCTATGGGGGGGATACTCTACGTCAGGAACAACCAGCTTGGACCATGCAAACTGATTCTGGTATTTAAAAGTTGTCCTTAAAAAACAGGGGGACTGAAACCTGGCTGTTCAGTCACTGGTGCTACGGAGTGCAAGAGCGGAGGTCCAATCTTCAGTTCTGCTTCTGCTAGACTATCTGACAAGTATCTGCTCTATCTCTGCTGCAGATTTCGTAAAAAAACAAGCTGTTAATCATCAGTCCTCTGGTCCGACCCTCTCTAACGCTGGCATCACCGTTAACGGCACTCCCTGGTTTGAGTCTTTACGGTCACAAGAGTGGGTCCTGGGGTCAAAAATCGATTGATTACACATCAACTGGGTCACTGGGGGTTCCTCAGGAATTCAGTTCATGTGACCCCGCCAGCTCCTGTATAGACATCGACCTCATGGGACCGGAATCATTCAAGGCCGTGGTCTTCCCTAGCCACCCCCCATCAGTACAGTGCACCGGTTGTAACCATCCAATGTGTGGCTCATCACGATAATTCCCATCGTGTTCCCATGGTTATTTTTTGGGTCTTTTGTGCTGCAAAACATCCATGACAGCCTTTGTCTATGCTGGCAAATAATAATGGCCACTCGACATGAATTATATAAATATTTTTAATAGCACGGCCATTCAAAACCTGAGGGTCTATGTGCGTAGTAAAGTGATCACTGACATCATTTTGGGCAGGTGTTGTGAATTCTCTACATTCACGTTCATGTTTGTCGAATCTATGTAAATATGCCATTCAGTGTTACGTGATTGTCGTACAATGGTGCTTTAGTGTATGTGATTACTCTGCGTAAACTTGAGCGGAGGGGGGGAGGATCTTCTGTTTGGGTTATTCGCGTGCATAGCCCCTTATGCAGTACAAGTTTAATAATAATAAATATAATAATAATATACTTAACATTATATAGCCTTTTCTGGGCCATCAAAGCGCTTTACATACTAAGGGGGGAATCTCCTCACACACCACCAGTGTGTCAGCATCCACCTTGATGATGCGCGGGCACACCATATTGCATCAACAAAGAACACCCACCACAGCACCCAGCTTATGGGTGGAGAGGAGACAATTGACAGCCAAAACGGGATGGGTATCGGAGGCCAAAAAGTGTTGTCAGAGGCCAATGTGCGAATTTGGCCAGGATGCCGGGGTTACACCCCTACACTTTTTCAAAGGACATCCTGGGATTTTTAATGACCACAGAGAATCAGGACCTCGGTTTAACGTCTCATCTGAAAGACGTCACAAAGAAGTTTGTGACGATGTAAGTTGAATTATACTTATATGTTGACGATAATTTCAGAAGCATTCAGATATCACTCTCTGTTTCTATCAGGGTTTGTTTGTGTGTAAATTTCAAGATGTTAGATGCCCTAAAAAAGTGATTAATCATTTTTCCATGGTCGGGGGGGGAGGAAGGGGAGAATGGACTCTAAATCTGCTAGCATAGAATAGAAACATAGAATGTTTATACACTTTATTTAGGTAATCTGGTGCTACATGATAAAATAAGCTATCGTTTTTGGTTATTACAGGTCCATATTACTAGTACAATGTGAAATACGATCCCGAGTGGCTTTTAAATGAAACAACTGGGGCTGTGCTTTATGTTTACAAGACAGCCTGCAGGGGGGGTGGGGGGCTTATACAATACTATTGTGAGTGGTGTTAGCAAAGGTGTGTTTTACAAATAAAATATTAATGAAGGTGGGGAAAGATTTGTTATGTCCTATTGGTAAGCAATTACTTTAATTAGCGATGGCGTATTATTATGGTATTGGTCACAGGACAACACAGAAACGACCTCAGCTGGACACTATGTGTAGGCCTATGTGGTCTTATGCTGCATAATAAAGGCAAAAGAATCCTCTGATGACTCCACTCCTTGACCGGGTTCTGTAGCGGTCAATAATATCCAAACCCAGCAAAAAAAAAATTTCAAGGGTGCATCCCCACAGCAGGAATTATGTAAACCAGATGTCTGATTCGTCTTTTGCCTTTAGGTCTGAATGTAAACACATTCGCTAAAAATCAGATATGGACAAAACTAGAGAATCTGTGCATTAAAGAGTTGCAGTTGGAACCCAGTTTGTGCTGACACAGACGTTTGTGAGTTTTTTCCATGACAAATATTGTCGTTCTATCTGTCTGTATGTGATTTCTCATGACCATATTTCTGAAAAGGAATGCATTGTTATAGTGGTCCAGTACTGTTAGCAACCATTAGCCCCTCTACAAGTGTTGATTCAGTTTTAGGTTTATCTTAGTCATTAGTAACCTGCATTTCAATGCTGTACATCATTATAATAAATTGTACAAATTAACAAGAATTAAAACGCACACATTTGGTTGCCGGCCCATTTTTCATGAGCGACTCCAGGAAATGATCTATATAATTCTATGATACCAACAAAGTCCTATTTCTCTTAAATATTTTTTTTGTTAACAAATCTGTCTAAATCTGTGTTAGTGAGCACTTCACCTTTGCCGAGATAATCCATCCACCTAACAGGTGTGACATATCAAGATGCTGAATAGACAGCATGATTATTGCACAGGGGAATTGGTAGTGCCTATCAAGAGTCTGCCACAAGGGTAATAAAAAAGCAACTCTAAAATGTTCGTGTATGTCAACAGCACATATTGCCGACAAGATGTAGCAATTTATTAGGGGGGGGGGGGGGGGAGGGGCGTGCAATGGCCTGATGACTGCAGGAATGTCCACCAGAGCTGTTACCCGTGAATTGAATGTTCATTTCTCTACCATAAGCCGTCTCCAAAGGCGTATCAGAGAATTTGGCAGTACATCCAAACGGCCTCACAACCGCAGACCATGTGTAACCACACCAGCCCAGAACCTCCACATCCAGCATCTTCAACTCCAAGATCTTCTGAGACCAGCCACCCGGACAGCTGCTTGGTGGGCGAAAATCGTATACTATGTGCATAACCAAAGAATTTCTGACAAACTGTCAGAAACCGTCTCATGGAAGCTCATCTGCATGCTCGTAGTCCTCATCGGGGTCTCGACCTGACTACAGTTCGTCGTCATAACCGACTTGAGTGGGCAAATGCTCACATTCGAAGGCGTGGGGGAGGCGTCTGTCCCCAAAAAACTTTGGAGAGGTGTTTTCTCTTCATGGATGAATCCCGGTTTTCCCTGTACAGGGCAGATGGCAGACAGCGGGTATGGCGTCGTGTGGGTGAGCGGTTCACTGATGTCAACATTGTGGATCGAGTGACCCATGGTGGCGGTGGGGTTATGGTATGGCAGGCGTATGTTATGGACAACGAACACAGGTGCATTTTATTTATGGCATTTTGAATGCACAGAGATACTGTGACGAGATCCTGAGGTCCATTGTTGTGTTATTCATCCATGTCCATCACCTCATGTTGCAGCATGATATAATGCACAGCCCCATGTTGCAAGGATCTGTACACAAATCCTGGAAGCTGAAAAAATCCCAGTTCTTGCATGGCCAGCATAATCAACACATCCACCCCGACATGTCCGAGCCCCTTGCCGCCTTGATTTTGTGATGCCATGAGTCAAGACTGTTACGACGATCGTGTTCCAATTGCCTGCCAAGAATCCAGCAGGCTATACTGCACAGCCATTGAAGAGGAGTGGACCAACATTCCACTGGCCACAATCAACAACCTGATCAACTGTATGTGAAGGAGATGTGTTGCACTGCGTGAGTCAAATGGTGGTCACACCAGATACTGATTGGTTTTCGGACACCCCAATACAGTATAACTGCACATTTTAGAGTGGCTTTTTGTTGTGGCCAGCCTAAGGCACATCTGTGCGATAATCATGCTGTCTAATCAGTATCTTGATATGCTACACCTGTGAGGTGGATGTATTATCTCGGCAAAGGAGAAGTGCTCAATAACACAGATTTAGACAGATTTATGTGGAAAATACCGTATTGTCCCGAATATAAGACAATGTTTTTTTTTCTTGGAAATACATCTGAAAAAACGCGGTCGTCTTATATCCAGGGTCTAGACTTTGACATGTCAATAAAACACCCACAACAATAGGTGGCACAAATACGCATAAAACGAGTGTGCCATGAAAAATGTAATGTAATGCGTGTTGTAAAGATCGGTGGCGATTAATCAAAAGAAAAACACAAAGACCTAATAAACAAGCTGCATACAGCTGCATGAGTCTTGACTGTCACGTTAGCCTGATGGGACCAAACTCCCTGTGATTTTAAAATGTTAGACAGTACCCAGATTTGAAGACTACGTTAAGATTTAACTTCTACTGTTAATAAGATTTTTGTAGGCTACTATTAGATGGATAGCCTAAAATGTCCTTATTCAGATGGGCTACCCGTTTTTTTTAATTTTTTTTCTTTTTGGTTGTTTTTTATGGTATAAATAAAAAAGTGTCATTTTTAAATGTTATTGTTGGTTAGCTTTTTAACCAGTTTTTAACACATACTTTCACGAAAACAAAAATTAAATATGAAAAATAGCAATATGAAAATAATGGAAGGTGCCAAAATGTGTTTTTCTTTCGTGAGCAAAAACAAGATTTTGTATTTTAAAAAACCTTTTTCCAAAAGGGACTCTGGAAAACAGGGGGGTCGTCGTTAAATCGAGGTCGTCTTATATTTCGGAGAGTCCAATACGTTTAAGTGGGAGATATAGGCCTTTTGTGTACATAGAAAAAAAGTCTTAGATCTTTGAGTTTGTTCTCTCATGAAAAATGATGCACAACCAAAGTGGTGCGTTTGTAATTTTGTTCAGTGTACACTCTTAAAAATAAAGGTGCTTCAAAATGTTCTTGAAGCGATGCCATAGAAGAACCTTTTTGGTTCCACAAAGAACCATTCAGTAAAAGGTTATTTAAAGAACCATCTCTTTTATAACTTTTTATATTCTGAAGAATCTTCTTTCGCCACAAAGTGTAGGCTATGATGTGTAGGCTATGATATGTTGTGTGATGAGTAATAAGAGTTTAGAATATGTACCACTAGCTTGTTAAAACAGTAGAAAGTAAAATGGAAAAACTCATGTAAATTGCCATATTCAAATTAAACCAATTCTCTCACATCTGAGAAACGTTTTTTTCCCGTATTTCTCATCCTGTAAAAATAATTAATAATAATCATTTTACAGTATTAATACAATTTTAAAAAATCCATATTAATACAACACAAAGGGAACCAATAAGTGTTCGATGTCAACAAATGCAAAGGTGTTGTTTTTTTTCTAGAGTACAAACGATCATCCGCTGCCACCTGCTGATAAATGATGCTAAATGCGGGCTGTAAACTTTTATGGGGGTCACACGATTAGGGTCCAAAGGGGGGTTGGGGGGGGGTACATTATTATTATTAGTTTAGGTGGTGTTGTTTTGTGGTCTTTGTTGATTGATTGATTTTGTGATGCGATAGATGATGTTATTTAGATTGTTGAGTAAATTATATTGTCCGTAAAAAAAAAAATTTTTTGTTTATTTGTGGTCCTCCCTCCATTCATTTGAATGCCTCATTAAAGGCACAATATGTGAGATTTTTTTAATTAAAATATCCAAAAACCACTAGAACAGTGTTAGACTATTTTGCGCAATTAGAATAAGATGGCGCCAACGCTGATGGCTGCCTCCGTGGTGTGCTCCGCAGTTGTTTTTATGTTTTGGTTAGTTTGTCCTGTCTTTAGTTATAACCCTGCAAACAGTTTCACCAGAGACGAATTGCTGGAAATTCGGAAGTACACACCACCCGATGCTTTCACACCGAGAAACCGTTTTTGATTATTCGTATTTGTGCTGGGACATTGTAGTCGGAGGGAAGTGTGGCGCTGATCAAAGCTCTTCAGACGCGCAGAGGGGGAAGCGAGCCGACCGCTCGTGAATCTCACGGCAGCGCGGATTCCGACGCCGTTGCCGAGATCCATCCGTGGCCGAACCAAAAATCCGCTCTCTCCTAACCCAAAAAAAAGAACGGGACGAACTTTCGTCTGCTCTCGGCCGGGCAAAAATGATTTTTCAAAAAAATCTCTGCTGGTGCCTGTGTTTCATCGGAGAACCTGGCTGAAGACGGCCATTCCGGACAGGGCCGCGGCGTATGATTCTGCCGGGCTTTCAGCTAGTTTAGTAGCGGAACCGCTACATCAGGATAAACGGGGAAATCGCCGCGGGGGGGGGCGCGTGGCATGCTTTATACCACGAATGAGAAGGTTGTACATATGTACCTGTGTTAAAAAGATGTGCTGTTTCAGATCTAGAAAGTGCTGCTCATTTAACTGATAACCGTTCTACTTGCCGGGCGGGAGAGTTTTGCTCGGTTCATGTCTGTAAGTGTTTACATTCCTTCCCAAGTGCATCTTAGCTCCCTTTACAACAACTCTCTGATTCTATCACAGAACAGAAACAACAACACCCGACTGTGTTTTTAAATCTTCTCGTGACTTTAAATAGAAGCAATCTCCCCTAACTGCCAATACGACAGCCATACATGTTCCCACCAGAGACAGTAATTGATTTGGACACTGTTACCAAAACAAACGCACAATTAAGCCTGCAAACATTATCACTCTGCTGGTTCCACTGGTCTCTTTGGGGCTCATCTGATCACTGGCTAGTTCATCGAAAATACCTACTACAGTCAGAAACTGAATCAGCTAAAAAACCTGTATTGAAGGACTGTAAAAGATGTACTATGAATTCTGGAGAGGCATTTAACACATCTGTGTTTTGACCTCACTGTGATTGGAGTGTCTTGAAGCTGCTGCCACCATCTAGACGATCTCACAGGACTGGAACTCTTATATCGTTTCTGTTTCTGTGAATACATGTTGCATTCTAGCAGGACTCATTTAACTTACAACCAGACAAACCATGGTTACACGAGTGCAAAACGCGAGCTCCGTCAGGCCAAAGAAGAAGCTTACAGGAAGGGGGATAATGTCTTGTATAAACAGGCTAAATACACACTGGAAAGGAGATCAGAGTGGCAAAGAGGAATTATTCTGGAAAAATAAGGACTCAGTTCACTTCCAGCGACTCGGCATCAGTGTGGAAAAGTCTAAAAGAAATCACCAATTACAAGACACCATCCCCCAGCACTGTGGAGAATCAACACCTGGCAGACGATCTGAACGAGTTCTACTGCAGGTTTGAAAAAACACCCCACACCCGCCCTGAACACCTCTCCACACAACCATTCACACCATTCATACCTCCAGCAACCCCCCTCTCCCCCACTCCTGCACTTTAGATCAGTGAAGATGATGTGCGCCAGGTCTTCCGGAAGCAAAAAAGGAAAAAAGCACCAGGCCCAGAATGTGTTACACCAGCCTGTCTGAAATCATGTGCTGACCAGCTGGCCCCCATCTTCACACAGATCTTCAACAGATCACTGGAGCTGTGCGAAGTCCCTTCATGCTTCAAACGCTCCACCATCATCACCGTCCCAAAGAAACCCAAAATTACGGAACTTAATGACTACGGACCTGTGGCTCTAACTTCTGTGGTCATGAAGTCTTTTGAAAAACTGGTGCTGGCCCACCTGAAGGACATCACTGGACCCATGCTGGATCCTCTTCAGTTTGCCTACAAAACAAACAGGTCTGTGGACGATGCAGTAAAAATGGGACTGCATTATGTTCTGCAACATCTAGACAGACCATGGACTTATGTGAGGATCCTGTTTGTGGACTTCAGCTCGTCCTTTAACACTATCATCCCAAACCTCCTCCTGCCCAAACTATCTCAGCTCTCCTTGCCCACCTCCGTCTGTCAGTGGATCCACAGCTTCCTGACAGACAGGCAGCAGCTAGTGAGGCTGGGAAAATCCATCCAGCACCCGTTAACCCATGAGCTCCTCAGGTTGTGTTTCTCCTCCCCACTCGCTCTTCGCTCTCCCTCTACAACCAACGACTGCAACGCCTAAAACCCCTCTGTCACCCTCCTGAAGTTTGCAGACAGCACCACACTCATCGGCCTCATTCAGGGCGGTGACGAGTCTGCTTACAGTCAGGAAGTTAAAGAGATGGCTGTCTGGTGTAGTTTTAACAACCTGGAGCTGAACACGCTCAAAACATTGGAGATGATTGTGGACTTCAGGAGAACCCCCCCTGCACTCCCCCCACTCACCATCACGGACAGCACTGTGGCTGTAGTGGCGTCATTCAGGTTCCTGGGCACCACAATCCCTCAGGACCTGAAGTGGGACACTCACAATGACTCCATTGTGAAAAAGGCCCAGCGGGTTTATACTTCCTTCGCCAGCTGAGGAAATTCAACCTGCCTCAGGAGCTGCTTAAACAGTTCTACTCCGCCATCATTTTTGGGGAAAAAAAAAAATCCGTCCTCTGCACGTCAGTAACTGTCTGTTTCAGCTCAGCTACCAAATCTGACCTCATAAGACTTCAGAGGGTAGTCCGGACTGCTGAGCGACTCATTGGTACAACCCTCCCTTCTCTCCAAAAACTGTACTCATCCAGAGCGTGCAAAAGGGCTGCCAAAATCACTCTGCACCCCTCACATCCAGCACACTCACTCTTTTAACTGTTGCCACCTGGTTGACGCTACAGAGCACTAAGCACCAGAACGACCAGACACAGGAAAAGTTTCTTCCCTCAGGCAATCCATCTCAAGAACAGTTACAATAACTGTGGACACACACTATTGAGTCACTCATACACTATTGTTATCTAACCCAGCATACTCAGTCTAACAACCTCAATTTCACAATATTCAGTACCTGTCATACAAAAATTTCTATAAAAAAAAATGTAATATACCTGCACATACACATTCAATCAAATTATATATTTTTATATCCTTACTACTTTGTTCTATTTTTTTATTATCTGTTGTTTTTTGTTCTGTCACTTCAAAAAATGGAAAAAAACGTGGATTCACAACGTGGAAGCTTCTGTCACGAACACATTCCTAGTATGGTTATCCATACTGCATAAAGCTCATTCTATTCTATTCATTCTTGCTTGTGGCCCAAATCTGGCAAACAGGAGCGGACCGCCCAAGTGCCATCATTCTTCACAGTATTTGGGCCGGAGTAAGGTGTTGGATCTGGGCCGGATCTGACCCAGAATTCAAATCAATGTGGCCCAGATTTGGGCCAGTTCTGCTTTATTTGGTTTATTCATGGATGACATTGGGCCTTCTTTTGGCTTGCTTGTGGCCCAAATCTGGCAAACAGGAGCGGACCGCCCAGTTGCCATCATTCCACGCGGTATGTGGGCCAGATGAAAGTGTCAGGTGTGGGCCTGATCTAGGTCTCAGGAATTTTGCTATCTGGGATAGAATGCAAGACCTACGGCACCGTTTACAGGCATTCTTCTTTTCAAAACAAGTACTGTCCAGGACTTCCTTCAGTTTATTGCGGCTGTTGTGGTGGCAGCACAGCTTATTCAAAAAGTTTCTGTTTAATAAATTAAATCGCTCTTTTACCCAGTTTTCACATGGGATCCTAGGGAGACCAAAACAAGGCAGCATATAAACGGAAGTTAAAATCCAGCATGGCAGGACTCATCGTTCAGCAGAGGAGCATGGGGGAAAAAATAGAGAAAAAGATGATAGGAAAAGGGTGTATACTTTCCATCTAATCAAAACAATGAGGAAATTAGTATTCAGTATTGCTAATAATAATACTAGTTATTCAAAATTGCATGTTCATTGTTGATCAATTTCAACAAATTTTCTAAAAACAAAAGCAAACAAACAAACAAACAAAAAAGAACAATCACTTGTGTTTGCATATTATTGTGTGCATTATAATTATAAAAAATTATATAAAATTATTATGTCATTTTAAGACACTGTGGGCAAAATTCAAACAGCTAAATAAGGACAATGCCTGCTGCATTGCAAAGGTCAGTGTCACGGCACTGGGTAGTTATTGTCCCTCCAGTAGGTAGCTGTTGGGTCCCAGCTTCACATGTAAGTGCACACTGTTTATTCTTAGTGGAATCTGCAAAAAAGACCTAAACGTAAGAGCAAGTCTGGTCATTTTTAACTTGAATGTGTACAGGCTTCTGGTATCATTTAACTTAGTTATTTTAGCCATACAAAAACAGTCCATTATGCTGCTTGTTACTTTAAACTGGTATTTATTATCATATAATTTTAATGTATTGTCATAATAATCATAAACTGTTTTGTATTGCAAATAGTTTTACCGTTTACATATTATTAATCTTTATAGTGGCTAAACTGAAACTCTTACGAAATGAAGTGGATACTATATTCACAGGTTAATCTGATAAACTCCAGCGGTATTATAAATTGCAGTAATTATTACAGTAGATTTCCACTTCATACTGTACCAATCATTGCTCTACTGTTTTGCTTTTACATTTGGAATATCCATCTTATCCTTAAAGACAGCTAGAGAGAGACATGCAGTGATCTCGTTATGTATTGATATCTATTCACTGCTTAGGTCATTTTTATTTTCCTATCAAGCCTATATGCTACTGTATGACAGTTACTATTACAAAGTAGAAGGAATTTGAAACTTGCACATCGGGGCTCATTCGGGATAATGAGCAGAATGACTTTCTGTGGAAAAGCTGCTTGTCTCCCTCATGTCTTGTCCTCCCATGACATGTCATGTCATGAATGAGACTATACGAAAAAAGAAAAAGAAATATATTTTTCATCCTCATCAAATCATCTGCTGCTACCTGCTGATAAATGATGCTAAATGCAGTTTGAAATGACTTTGTTTCATTTAGCAACAATTTCAAATGGAAAACAGTGCAGCAGAAATGTCTGCTCAGATGGTCTTTTATAGGTCACTATTTGTCTTTGTACCTGTAGCGAAAAGCTAAAAAGCTTGCTAAACTAATTATTTCCTTTTGAACATGTATTATTCTAGAGCAGGGGTAGGCAAGTTCGGTCCTAGAGAGCCGCAGTCCTGCAGAGTTCAGCTCCAACCCTAATCAGACACACCTGAACAAGCTAATCAATGTCTTCAGGATTACTAAGGCTATAGGCAGGTGAGGTTTTTTTTTTCATGGTTGGAGCTGAACTCTGCAGGACTGCGGCTCTCTAGGACCGAACTTGCCTACCCCTGTTCTAGAGTCACGTTATTGAGAAACCAGGCCAAGATTATATTCCATTCTCTTCGCTCATCTGTAGTGTTGCAATGACCTAAAAATTTTAAAGGGGCTATATATGATTTTTCAACATGCACTAACACACCACATCTCAGACCAGACCAAAACAAACATGCACTGCGGCCACACTTCGGCCGCCCTCTGTTCGGTTTCATTTTCATTTCATTCACTTTCTCTCAGTACAGGTACAAACACAGTACAAAAAACGTGTTGGCAGCTCTCACGTTCCATTCTGGTTTTAGTTTACACTTCGTTGTTGTGCCTTGTTTCCTTTGTTCCCATTTCTTATAGTTACCGATTGTTACACACCTCTTTTTAGTTTTATTCTCTTTGAGTACCCAGCCATGACAGCACCTGCACTGAGAGAAATTGAATGACTAAAAAATAAGAAGCAGAAGTTACAAACTTCCTACCATATTGGAGAAAAAGTGGCGTGTTGATCTGCCAATCACGTGTCCTTCATGCTGAGAACTTTCCTCATGTGTTTGAAAAATTATCCATTTAAAAGTTAATGACCAACTTATCTTTATTAAAGGTCACATTATTGTTACAGATTAAATATAAAAAGGATAATATTAAATCAATATTTTTTTTCATCCGGTTTAGTGATTATTATTCAATTAAGCCCCTTTGACCTACCAGCGTCACTTGAATAAGGTGACTGACATTTATAAATTTGACACAAAAGAGAAGAAATTGTAGAATAAATTATTTTTGTTTTCTTTGCACACAAAAAGTATTCTCTTAGCATTATAAAATTATGGTTGAACCACTGATGTCACGTGGACTGTTTTAACGATATCCTTACTACCTTTCTGGGCCTTGAACATGCTAGTTGCATTGCTGTCAATGCAGGGTCAGAAAGCTCTCGGATTTAATCAAAAAAAGGCTTCATTTGCCCTAATTTGTGTTTCGAAGATGGTCTTATGGGTTTGGAAAAATACTCAGGAACAACATGAGGGCGAGTAATTAATAATAGAATTTACATTTTTGGGTGAACTACTCTTTAAATGCCTCTGCTTTAAATGTCCAATTCCTTACCTTATTAGGCAAGTACTTTTCAAAATGATATAAAATGGTTTGTTTAGATATATTATAGATATATATTATATTATATATTATATCATACATATAATTTATAGAAATAGTGCATAATTCAGAGGTGAATATTGTTCAAAGAGTTATGAAAATACACTTGTATTCTACTCCCATGACAATCTCTGAAAGATGTCAATAAAACAGTGTTAGTTTTACCTCAGTAAAGTGATTCAGAGTCAACAGCTCGTTTGTTATTTAAAAAAGTACTCTAGAATGTAATATATTGCTAAATATATGCTCCACAGTATATTTAAATCGAATTTAAAAAACTCGAAATTTTTCATGATTTCAGTCAAATTAATGTCTGTCTCAATATCATCAAGTTCATTGTTGTGAATTACTTTCAGTATTTTGGCAGACATTTTCAGCCTTTCTCATTTAGGGAGATCAGTTCATGCCTTCATCCAACCTCCTTATGGTTCCAGTTTACATGTTTGCATACAATTTTTTTAAGTTGAGTTTTGATTATTATATTTAAAAATAAATAGCGGTTGAATATAGTAGTTTGGGCTCTGTTGTTAATTTTAACCTTTACAGACAAATGGCAATAAATATATATTAATATTATTGTAATGAGTCACGTGAGAAGGTTTCATGTATAGCTTACGGCATTAGTTGTGAAATGGAATTGTGAAATGTGGATCGCATGATGTATTACAATTATACTTCTGACTTTTCATGCTATAGTTACACAATATCTAGTTAATCAATATCTCAATTATTGCTTTCATGACCTATAATTGAACAGGATTCCTGATCGTGGGAATCCAAATATTGTTAAAACTAAATATATATATATATATATTCTTGTTTGCATAATGAAATAATTATCATACATGTTTCTTCTGAACATAATGGTCATATAAAACATTTTTATTTCTTACTTTTTTACAGCATGACAAGTTATATTAAATATAACCACAGAAAAAAGGTAATGTAGTATTTTATTTAAAGAAATGTCACATCAGAATGTCAAAAAAAAAATCATATCAGGAAACAAAAGATGTGTTGTACAGAGAAAATATCAGCTCTATATTCAGTACAGCGTGTCTCATTGTAGAATGTGAAGAGCTGCTGGATTCAGTACAGCAGGATGAAGGAGAGCAGAGAACAGCAGAGGAACAGAAAGCTCTGAGTGACACTCTGAGCACCGTTACACAGGTTCCCCTCACAACATGAGATGCTCTGAACTTCACCAACTGATGCTGCTGCATCACAAATAGATTTAGAGACACAGCCTTTTACAACCACTGACTGGCCTCCAAAACTCCCTGATGAAAAGAAAGAAAACAGAGGTTAGTCTAAGCTGGAAATCTGATGATCATTCTGTGAATGAAACATTCTGTGATCTGTATCAAATGCTCAATTATAAGAGCAATAAAAATCATGACTTCTTTCTTTTCCAGATTCTCACCTGTTGCTTTAAAGCAGCTGTCTTCATTCCCTGTACAGCTCACTGTGTTTAAGCAGCTCTGTCCATCACAATAGAAACATTTCTTTCCATTGGGAACATTAGAGGGAACTACAGGACGAAAACATGTATTATTTTATTTTCTGTGCAAAATATAAAATCTAAAGAAATAACACTCTGTTAACTGCTCCATTCAATCAATTCACAGCTGACAAGCTGCACCCTGCATTGTATTTCCTGACTGACTGTCCTTTGGAAGTAAAATTAGTGTTGACCTTAACGTTAATCATTTGCATATGGTCAGTAAATCACACAATACCTGGAGCGTCCTGGACGTTACACCGGTCTGTGTTACAGCACGCTAAAGATGTCTTTACAATGCCGAGGTTCATAGATCCACTTGCACAGTCAGCAGCACAATCTTTAACCTTCACTTTAGCACTAACGTCACCTGAAAACAAGAATGATTCAAGAAAGACCAGTTCAACATTATTTTGAAAGAAAATATATTTATAAATGTCAAAATGTAGCATTTTCTTATTTCAAATATTGATTCAATTTTACAATCTGAGAAAAACTAATTGAACCGCAAAAATTTAAACAGAGTATTCTGTGATTATTACAATCATAAATTCTGTTATGAAATTAGCAGTTCTGTGAAAAGTTACATTTCCAGTGAAGCAGCACCAGTAAAAAAAACACCAGCATCTCCATCAGTCAAATATAACAGTGAATTTAAATCCATCATATTGGACTTACCAGCTTGTGCAGCTGTTGTTGAACTCATGCACTTAGAAGTTCCACTGGGACATGTTTTTACTTTTTGATCCGCACAAGAACCCGTCAGACCCATACACTCATAACAGCTGAAAGAGTGTCCTTTAGTAATAAAACAGAGAGACATCAATAATCTGCATTTGTACTCAATAACATTACAAATATTATTAGTCTTTGTACCTGCAGTGAAGAGAATGAACAGAAGAAAAACTGAGATTTGCAGATCCATCTTTGATCAGGAGGTGAATGAAATAACGTCTGTTTCAGTGCTCATTTGATAGCTTTTCAAAGGGGAGGGTCTTTATGAGCAAATGAAAGTTGAAACAAGTATACGTTACTAGAAAGAGAAACTTCAGCTTGCATAATTTACATGGGAGTTAATGAAAAAGGCCATTTTAATAAGGAATTACAAGGAATGTATAAGTCTGCTCAAACCAACCTTCTTAAAGGGATAGTTCACCCCACAATGAACATTCTGTTTTCAGTTGCTCATCCTCATGTTTTTTCCAAACCTGTTTGACTTAACATTTATGGAGCACAAGAGAAGATATTTTGAAAAGTGTCTCTATGTTTTGCATGCGTGTGTGTGTTTTTTTGTAGTTGTCCATAAAATGAAAGCCAGTATGGGTTCAATGTTGTTTGGGCCCCAACATTCTTTAAAACATCTTTTATGTTCCGCAGAAGAAAGAAAGTCATATATACTTTGTTGAATGATTTAGGTATTACCTCTGTTCAGTGGTGAGGATGGAATGTTAATGGAAAAACTGCCATAGTTAGTTTTCTATGATCTTTTCATATATATATATATAATATAGCGATATATATCTATATATGGTTTTGCTTTGGTGTTGGTTAGGGTTTATGTTTTTAGGTTAGAGATCTGTTCCGACTTGACTCGCAGGAATAAGATGCAGTCCTGTTGCGAATGTTCATTGATGTTTATTAATGAAAGCAAATAAAATGTAATAAACAAAAAACACAAATGATAAGTCCAGTATGTTCTTTCAACACTAACCCACGCTGTTCATCTGCACTCATCTTGCAGTCAATGACTGTTACGATGGTATCATCACCAACCCACAAAAAAAACAAAACGGAAACTTTAATAAAAAGTATATGTTAAAGAAACAAAAATTATTATGTTTCCTATAATGACGATGACCATAGACTGTTGCAGGTGAATTCTTGTATCAAGTGAGAGTCCACTTGTAAAATGGCAGCAATTAGTATCCTCACTTCAGAAACGATTAAAAACGTGAAATTAAAACTAAAGGTGATGTAACATGCAGCTGTCCCAACTTTTTTGGAGTGTTTTGCACCCATCAAAATCTAAATTTATTTATATTTACAAAAAATACAAATTAGAGTTGGTCAGTGAGAACACTGGAGAGCTTTTCTAAATAAAGTTTCAAGTTCTATTCTATTCTATAGGCTTATATATATACATGGTAGAGGCATAGCAGTAGCAGGTAAGGCAGGCAATTGCCTGGGGCCCCGCATTTTGGGTATGAGTGGTTATGAACAAATGAATGAAAGGCATTTGTCCGTGTTTCACTCGAATCGAATTGCGCTCGCGGAAAGCACTTGAGAAACAGTGTCTCTTCCGCGGCTCGGTACGCTTTCAACTCGTTTTTTTAATCTCGAGCATAACTGTACGACATTCACATTACATTATTTTACTGATTTTTACGTAGAAAGGACGACAGCGCACCACATTAAAAGAAATGATCATTCATGTTTTTTAACCACTGGCCAAATTCAAAAAACGACAACGAAATTAATAAGCACAGGACGATTTCTAACATCCAGCCGCGCAATTTACATTAGTTTTTCCATTTAACATTCTACTGTTTTTACAAGCTAGTGGCACATATTCTTATTACACAACTCTTATTACTTATCACACAATATATCATAGCCTACACCTTTTTTCAAATATTTCGGAATTTTCTCTATAAATGTTCAACATAAATGTATATTTATAAGATGATGTTACAGCATTGAAAGGCGGTTAAATAAACCAAATAAACATGACTAAATAACAAAACGATCCCTGACCACAAACACTGACCTTTTTTTTCTTTATTGAAATACACAACACACACCACACCACAACAAACCACATAACATGACAGATATAACAGAAATATGTGTCATGAGAAATCATACACACACGTCAGACAGACAGACAGACAGCGTTTACACTGCAACTCTTAATCAGCGGCGAACCAAAATGAAGTGGGGGCCCCAGGCTAAATTAATAGATGAGGCCCTTCTAAAAGATTATTTTGTTAATATATCTTCGTATACCTAGATATAAATTTATACAACATACAAAAAGAACATAAATTGTTTTTGTTTTTTTTTAAACAAAGTGCTTATTCTTTAACAAAATATCAATATTCATCTTTATGACAGAAGATACAATACAATCTTGAAGATACAGTACAATCTTCATATTTAGAGTAACGGATTGTCACCTTAAAATGGTTTTACGAGCCTTAGCTACAGCAAATGCTGTCACTATGTCCTTCATATCCAAAGACCTTCGTATGTTCCTTTCAATTGAAATTAGTGCCAGTGCTGACACTGTAGTTTTGGTTCATTGCTGACCTGAGATATGTTTTTATCAGCTTTACTAGTTTTATTACTTGACAACTAATTATGTTAACTCAACAAATTCAATGTAGAAGAGCTAAATAAATAGTCAACTAAGTAAATGTAATATTTATTTATATTGATTCGTGGGCTCCCCACTGGCAGCAAGACACAGTACCCAGGGATGCAAACTAATCATGGGTGACAAAGAGGAGCACCCCCCACCCCCCTCAAAATAAAACCCTACATTTTTTAAACACTTATAATAATTTAAAGCCTTTATTATTATTTTTTAACTCTGCCAAAAATTCACTTTAAACGTTCACTTTCATACATGAAGAAGACAGGGGGGGGATTGTCTCCTGGTGGAAAACAAATACTTGAGATTAAAATGACATGAAATTACCATTGTAAACAGTAGATGGCAGCAGAGGATCACCCGTTAGCTCAGTTGCCATTTCAACTCCCTATTTTTTTGGATTTATTATAAAATGACTATGAAGTATAGCAAGTGCAGGAAGTCACAAAGTCTCATGTCATTTAAAAATAAATAAATAAGCCCAGACACCAACAGCCTAGTATGGTAAATTATTTAAATTCTTAACTAGTTAACTACAAATTAAGTTCATTATTAATGGTAGAATAATTACATATGCTTTAAATATTTTTTTTTTTTTTTTAGTTTAATTAAAAAATAATAAATTCAAACATGCCTAAAAAATGGACACATCAAAGGAGAGCTAAAAAATTAGAGGAAAATTAGAAAGGGCTGCTACGGTTTGAAATCATCAATTTTAGTTAGGCTCAAAAGAATTATTATTATTATTATTTTGCAAGGATCATACCCAGCAATGATACATTTCTCTTTATTAAATATTAATTGAGCAACGTCATTTGTGTAAAGGATGTGGTACGTTTGTGATTAAAAAAAAATGCAAGGCAGTTTGTGGGGCCTTTAACACTTTTATGGCAATAGTGATTGCAGACGTGTAAATATGCTCTTTAGTGACAAAACAATAAAAGTTCATTTTCCTTCAGTCATGTTGATTTAAATTAGCTGCTGTTAGAGGTGCACATGTTGGTGAAATTAAATTAGTAGTTTTATTTTAAATTGTATTTTATTTTATTTACATGCAAACAAGCAAAAAACAAAAACCTTCTGTCCCTTCACATGTGATTTTACATAGCGACAAACCAATGTTTAAGGAAGTGTGGTGGTTTTTGATCATTTTGAAAGAGAAAAATTCTTTAAACATTGGATGTTTTTAAGTGTTGTGAACAGTAGACCTAAACTTGCATAAACTATTAGTCTTGAAACGCGTCCAAAACAATAAGCTTTCGTGACCACGTAGCCACGTGAGCGTGTAACCACGATAGAGACAATAGTCCAAAATCTCTACCAGTTAACAAATTTATATCGGACGGTTAATCGTGTCTACCAGTATATCGCCCCATCCCTATTCCATAGGCTACTCAAGAGACCATTCAGTACCAGATGTAAACTCATTCTCTACTTTTGTTGAATATTTTGCAATGCAAACATGGACTTGTTTGGGCACGTGTTTAGTATGCAAGTGTGCCGTGTTTAGTGTGTCTGTGGTTTTTTGTCCTTCACCAAGTAGGACAAAAATCAAGATGCTTTTTATCATTCTATAGAGAAGAGTGTATGTTGAATACTATCGTAAATCTACACCTTTTTCATCATTTCTTGTAATGTGCATCCTGAAGGCAAACCATAGCTACAAGCTGAATTGTTTAACAAGTTTGTTATGCAAATGTTAAATGGAATATACTGTAGGCTATATTTCTGAAGCAATGTACATCATGCATATGACACAGTTTTATATGTGAAGATACAAAATACCCTGCACGGGTGGATTGTATTGTATGGTTTACAAAACAGCATATATATACAGTATTTGTGCATTTATAATGCATGCATTTGTAGGAGCTCTTCAAATATAGTATTAATGGATCAGATTCATATGAGAGGATGCATGTTGTGAGAAGCAAGTTACACAGTGGCATGAGAGGTCTTCTGAAATGAAAATTATTATAACCTAATGTTTTGCATTAACATTTGAATGTTAAACTGTAAAACGTAAAAAAAAAAAAAAAAGCCTTCTCATTAATTTATTGTATGAATGGAGCAAGAACATAACATATGTGTCTAAAAATGCATGCTTGTAGTTTAGCTGAATGATAATGTTTACTTTCTATTTTATTGCTATGAACTAAATGTATGAAGCAAACTGCTGGAAAAAAAACTTGTTTAGCAAACTCTTTTTAAAACTGTAATGTTTTTTAATTTTTTTAATTCATTAGTTTATATAATATCTTTTAGGAAAATATATATCTAAATATAGGCTATAGAAAGAAGGAAGGGAAAAGGAAATAGGCTATAAAGAAAATGTAGTCTTAACTGCAGATATCATTGCTCTACTAAACTGCTGCATATACTGCAATCTCATGCCATTGTGTATTTTTTTAATTTTGTCTTTTATTGTGTTGCAGTATTGTATTTATTATTTGTTTAATAAATACCGGTCTTCCAATCCCCAAATCACAATAAAGAGCAGCAGACCAACAAAACAAGCATTATTTAGTCAAGCATGAATAGAAATGCAAGTGACATTGGGTTTTGTGGTGTTCTTTTCTGCAGCTGTAGAATCTGAAGTGCAGCTGAAACAGGAAGTAGAAGAGCAGAGGAGAAAACAGCAGGAGGGAACTTCCTTTACACACGCCATCTGATCAAGACAATCAGGAAATGGCTGTTAATTAATGCTACTAATAATAATAATAGTAATAAAAAAATTACATATTCATTGTTGATAAATTTCATCACAATAAAAAGCACTTGACTAATCTATAAGATTCTCCTTTTCTTGCTGCTCAAATGTTTACAGGTGCATCTTAATAAATTAGAATGTCGTGGAAAGTTCATTTATTTCCGTAATTCAACTCAAATTGTGAAACTCGGGTATTAAATAAATTCAATGCCCCAGACTGAAGTAGTTTAAGTCTGTGGTTCTTTTAATTGTGATGATTTGGCTCACATTTAACAAAAAACCCACCAATTCACTCTCTCAACAAATTAGAATATGGTGACAATGCCAATCAGCTAATCAACTCAAAACATTTGCAAAGGTTTCCTGAGCCTTCAAAATCTCATTTTGGTTCACTAGGCTACACAATTATTGGGAAGGCTGCTGATCTGACAGTTGTCTAGAAGACAATCTTTGACACCCTTCACAAGTAGGGTAAGCCACAAACATTCATTGCCTAAGAAGCTGGCTGTTCACGGAGTGCTGTATCCAAGCATGTTAACATAAAAGTTGAGTGGAAGGAAAAAGTGTGGAAGAAAAAAATGCACAACCAACCAAGAGAACCACAACCTTATGAGGATTGTCAAGCAAAATCAAATCAAGAATTTGAGTGAACTTCACAATGAATGGACTGAGGCTGGGGTCAAGGCATCAAGAACCACCACACACAAACGTGTCAAGGAATTTGGCTACAGTTGTTGTTTTCCTCTTGTTAAGCCACTCCTGAACCAGAGACAACATCAGGAGCATCTTACCTGGGCTAAGGATAAAAAGAACTGGACTTTTGCTCAGTGGTCCAAAGTCCTCTTTTCCGATGAGAGCAAGTTTTGTATTGCATTTGGAATCCAAGGTCCTAGAGTCTGGAGGAAGGGTGGAGAAGTTCATAGCCCAAGTTGCTTGAAGTCCAGTTAAGTTTCCACAGTCTGTGATGATTTGTTGTGCAATGTCATCTGCTGGTGTTTGTCCATTGTGTTTTTTTAAAACCAATGTCACTGCACCCTTTTACCAAGAAATTTTGTAGCACTTCATGCTTCCTTCTGCTGACAGGCTTTTTGAAAGATGCTGATTTTCATTTCACAGGATTTGGCACCTGCCCACACTGCCAAAAGCACCAAAAATTGGTTAAATGACTATGGTGTTGGTGTGCTTGACTGGCCAGCAAACTCACCAGACCTGAACCCCATAGAGAATCTATTGGGTATTGTCAAGAGGAAAGTGAGAAACAAGAGACCAAAAAGTGCAGATGAGTTGAAGGCCACTGTCAGAGAAACCTGGGCTTTCATACCACCTCAGTAGCGCCACAAACTGATCACCTCCATGCCACTTCCAATTGGAGGCAGTCTTAAAGCAAACTGAGCCCCTACCAAGTATTGAGTACATGTACAGTAAATGAACATACTTTCCAGAAGGCCAACAATTCACTAAAAATGTTTTTTTATTGGTCATATGAAGTATTCTAATTTGTTGAGAGAGTGAATTGGTGGGTTTTTGTGAAATGTGAGCCAAAATCATCACAATTAAAAGAACCAAAGACTTAAACTACTTCAGTCTGTGTGCATTGAATTTATTTAATACACAAGTTTCACAATTTGAGTTTAATTACTGAAATAAATGAACTTTTCCACGACATTCTAATTTATTGAGATGCACCTGTATTCAGGTAAGTCGTCTCACATTTTCCTTTTATCACTGACTTACAGGCATCATCATAGATATTCCATATTTCACTGGAAATTTCGACCTCTCTCTAATTCTCTACCAGCTGATGTGCTGCTTGGCTGGTTAGCTGTTTAAATTCCTTCTTTTTGTGTGGTTAAGAGAAAATTGCATGACTTTCTCTCATTTTTATCACTTTTTAAATATTGTTTTTTTGCTAGGTGGTTTTTGAAAAAGAAGTTGCTAAATCTAATAATAAAATTACTTAGTTGGCAACACTATAGGCTACTCGGGCATTTCAGCATTTCCCTCAAATGTCACAAGCCACTCCCCTTTCCCGCGGCCTACAGCTACAGCAGCTGAAGCAAGCATGAGGGCCGGCTGCCTCCACTTGCAGCACAGGCCCTCACATCTCAGGCTTTTCCTCCCACTATTTCTAATCGTTTTCCTTTTCAGTGGCCTCCAGCTCCTGTAGCAGATGCTAGCGTGAGGCTGCCTCCGCTAGCAGTGCAGGCTACTCAGGCTTTCCAGAATTTTCCTCCGAATGCCACAAACCCCATCCCCTTCCAGTGGCCTACAGCAGCTAAAGCAAGTGCGAGGTTGCCTCCGTTTGCAACACAGGCCCTCACATTCCATTCTTTTCCTCCATTTTCCTCTGACGCTTCTCTCAGTCTTCCTCCTCAAGCTCCAGAGCCCGATTTAAGCATGAAGCGGCCTCCGCCGACAATCACGGACCCCGCTCCTCTCCCTTACACTTCTCTTTCGCACTCAAAATCACAATATTCTCTTTTCACAGCAACTCTTCTGCCCGTCCCACCAAATACTGTTGCCTTGAAGCCACCCTCAGTGGCTCACAACATCCGAGCGCAGATCCTGGCAGGTGCGGACATAGACCTCTCATCTTGGGCCGTCACTAACAATTATTTTGTTAACTGAGTCATTGGTCGATTATTCTGACGATTAATCAAATAATCAGATAATTACAATTTATTTTTATGGTACTAAAAATAGACCTAATCAAGCCTTTAAAATGATCTAGAATACATATATAATAGCAATGAGGCAATTATAATTGGCTCAAAGTATCAAAAGCAAGTAACAATATGGTTTTGTTAAACAAAACTTAAAATACTTAATGTATTATAAACAATTTTAAGTAATAAAACATGTAAACACAGAGTGAGCGTTTGAACTTTTATTTTGAAATCACGATTAGTTAGCATGTTTATAAAGATATTGATCTATTCTCCCGTGTTTGCATAGGTTTATAAATTATTTGCCTTACAAATCTGATGAAATGGCACACATTGCGTTCCCAGATGAACGTTATTATAAACCCAAACTCACAACAACATGGAGAGATGGAGCTTGAGATGCTCCACGCATGCTCGCGTGATGTAACTTAATAATTATAATTAAAATGCATATAACAAACCTGCATCGCATAGCCGTTTCTCTTTTTAAAAAAAAACTGTTCAGCCTTCCCCCATAGAACTAAACGAGGATTCATGATCAGCCCTTTCGATGCTCCCGCCTTCCCAGTTTTTCGCATTTAGCCCATTGGAAAATTCTTGGGTAAGAAACACCTTATAATCGATCTGTCAGCTCTGCATAACTCCCCATTTTAAAGCATAAACACTTTGATTCCTCTTGATGAATTTTCTTTCAAATATCAGGACATTGATCATGTGATCAATATGATAAAAAATGTGGGTCATGGCACTTGGCTGGCCAAAGTCGACATCACCTCAGATTTCAAAGCGTTGCCTATCCATCAGGATACTTATTCGGGGTATGCTGGCTCAGGAAATTCTACTTCACTGTATGCTTAACTTTCGGATGCAAAGCAGCTCTAATATTTTTTTTTGATACGTTACCAGAAGCAGTTTTTTCGATTTGTCGAATAATTACGCAATTCCCCAACTCATTCACCTGCTCAATGACTTTCTAATCATCCTGCCTCCCGACCCAATCCCAGCTGCGCATATCTGTACAGTTCAAAAAGTTTTCTGAGCTCGGAATTCCCATCGCCCAGCGGCAGATGAGGGGCTCTCCCTTTCGATGCAGTGAGCCGCAGCTCCAGTCGGTTGCAGTGTGGGCCCTCCATCTAACATTTTCGAATCGAGTCGCTTATTCAGCGGTGGTCGTGGCTCTCCCTTTTGATGCAGTTGAGCCGCAGCTCCAGTCGGTCGCAGTATGAGCCCTCCATCCATCATTTCGTGTCTCCTTGCCTATCCAGCGGAGAATGGGGTTCTCCCTTCGGTTGCAGTGAGCCTTCGCTCCCTTCGGTTGCAATGTGAGCTCTCCATCCGACGCTTTGAATCTCATTGCTTATTCAGCATCGGACAGGGCTCTCCCTTCCGATGCAGCAGAGCCACAGCTCCCTTCGTTCGCAGTGAGAGCCCTCCATCTGACGCATCAAACCGCGCCTCGTATTCAGTGGCAAGCGGGGCTCTCCTTTCTGGTGCAGCAGAGCCACAGCTCCCTTTGGACGCAGCGAGAGTCCCTCATTTGATATCTTCTATCATGTTCCTTATTCAGCGGCAGGTAGGGCTCGCCGTCTGACGTAGTGAGCCGCAGCTCCTGACGAGCACTGCACGAGCTCTCCCAGTCACCCTGCCTCCTTCTAGCATACTCTAACCCATCTTTCTTCACGGCACGCATATTTTTGGGGGCTACTTACAATTTTCTCTCAGGCCTATATTCCGAGCTCGGATCCCTACCGCTGGTACACCCACCCAAAAGGCTTAGTATTTGCTCAATCCAATTATATGTTAGTGCGAACTCGTGAAATTATGTTTTATTAACAAGGTTCAGGAGGAGCACAATCAGATAATCAATCAATTCGGCACAGGTGAAGCTCATTAGTTAATCATCTTAACTAGCAAAATACGTATATAGTGTATATATACAGCCAACTTACCTCCACGACAGTTTTCCGGCATCCGTCCTCCACCCCAACTCCTCACTATTATTCTAATTTCCTCCCAGTCTTGGGATGGAGGGGGTTCTGTGGGTTCGGGTTTTAACCCGAGCTCGGAGCCCTCCCTCTGGACAGCACGCCAAATATGATTACTATTTGCTCAATCCAATTATTTGTTAGTGCGAACTCATGAAATAGTTATTGTCCTGGATGCGAACGGCAATTTCCAAATTAAACGATATGAATCAATTTAAAATTAATCAAATCAAGATCAGATTTGAATCAAGAGTTTATGAATCAACAGATGAACAGATAGTGATATATCACCAGCACCGGATTTGGTAGCAGTTCATTTTAATCATAAAATTACTATTATTTTACATTGAAGTGCAGTTACTAATACCAATACATGTTTATTTCTTGGAAAAGTAGGCCTACATTTGACAGTAATGCACTGAGTTTGAGTTGATATGCTGATGAAATTTACTTTCATTAACAACAGTAACATGCAAAAAAAACACATTTAAATGTTCTACTCTTATTAAATGTACAATTTTTCTTCTTCTCTCTCAGAAATAAAGGGTGCAAAAGCTGTCACTGGGGAGGTACCCTTTCAAAAGGCACTAGTATGTATCTTTTAGGTACCTTTAGCGATATGTACCTTTACAGTGTAAGTGAAATATTAAGCCCCTCCCCCCTTAGATAATGTTGCTAAGTCGGACAAACAAACAGAGTTGCTAACTAACTTGCAATGACAGCTGTCAGTGTAAAAACCTTGTCCCAGGATGTTTTTGATAAATTTTGGACACAGAAGGGGACCACCTCTCGTTGAGGAGCATTCAGATGGGACTTAAATATGTGTTTACAGATCACAATGCAAGCAGGAGAAGCCTCATGTTACGGTTGTCACAATTGCAGATGACAACATCCAGGATCAACACTGTTCATGTACCGCAGGGTAAGATTAAATTAATTTACATTTAACCAGTTTAATATGGAGAGGCACTAAAATGTACACCTTAATTTATGTACACTGTACATGACGTGAGAACAGTTAGCAATTTATGTTTGTACGTTAGCATGATAATGAGACTGACACCAGAAAATGAACGTTTTCGTCTTCATTGGGATTGGGGTTGAATCCTTAGGGAACCAGGTTACTGCACCCACATATACCTAGTCTCGCATAGCCAGACGTTCAGACTGACGGCAGAAGGTCTGGGAACTTTGGCCGCTTTGAATGGCCAAGGACCACCCATGAGGCCAAATGACTGACAGATAAAGCAACCGATCACGTTTAGTTTTGTGCCGTGTCATGTTTAGGGACTTGGAAATGCCTCCACAATAACAGACCGGAGTGTAAAACTCTTGTACGTATTTTAAAGTTTCTATGCCGTGAACTTTAAATATTTCACATACTTTTGAAAATCCAGTGTTTAGTTGATCCTGATAAGCGCTCATTGTCACAGTTGTAAACACGATGGCTTTCTTCTAACATGAGTGGGTTTGGCGTCACATCATATTTGTTTCCAGGCGGAACGTTAAAGAACGCAACACACACGTCTGCCGTAAATCCTGTATAATTCAACCAACCCAGTGACGACTTTCGAAACTCCGAAGTGTTTCCAATTTTGTGTGCTGTATGCATCAGACATTCAGCCAACGGTCCTTGGGCGTGACGTCTGAGGCTGAGATTAACATATACTGGACAGACTGACTACACCGACCATCTGCTAGCCGCCTTACATCACAGAAGTCAGTTAATTCTCAGCACATAGAAACTCTTTCACCTAGATATCATACTATAGAGACTGTGTCTGTTCCTCGAACTAGCAAATACAAAAAACGTCCCAAACAAATTAAGGGTAGCAATTTAAGTGATGTTCAACAAATATAAAAAACAGATATAATACAGATAAACAAATGATAAAGCTTGGCTTAATGAATATTAGATCCCTTTCTACAAAAGCTCTTTGTAAATATGATATGATCACAGATCATAACTTAGGTGTGCTTTGTTTGACAGAAACCTGGCTAAAACCGGATGATTACATTATTTTAAATGAGTGTATCCCCCAAGATTACTGTTATAAACATAAGCCACTTCCAAAAGGTAAAGGGGGAGGTGTTGCTAAAACATTATAGTGATATTTTCAGTATTTCTCAGAGGTCTGGTTTCAAGTATAATTAATTTGAAGTAATGATGCTTCATATAACATTATCCAGAGAAACAAGTGTTAATAATAAATCCCCTTTGACGTTTGTTCTGGCTACCGTATACAGGCCACCAGGGCACCATGTAGACTTTATCAAAGAATTTGCTGATTATGAGTTAGTGCTGGCTGCAGATAAAGATTTAATTTTTGGTGATTTTAATATCCATGTTGATAAAAAGATGCATTGGGATCAGCATCCATAGACATTCTGAACTCTATTGGGGGTCAATGGCCTTCCTCAGCAATCTATAGCTCAGAAAAACTTATGTTGTAAGAGAACTAGTGACTCTCTCTTTCTAGCACTTTAATACGGTTGCTACTTGTACGCTAAAGAAGATTAAGGAAAACTGTCCGACACCGTGGTATACCGAGCACACTTGCGCCTTAAAGAAAGCAGCCTGGAGAATGGAGCACAGCCGGAGAAAACACAACTAGAGTAATTGTTTCATATTGCATGGAGGGAAAATACTTCTACTTATAGAAAATCATTAAAAACTGCTAGATCTGATTATTTTTCTTCTCTTTTAGAAGAAAACAAATATAACCCCAGGTATTTATTCAATACATTGGCTAAATTAACGAAAAATAAAGCATAAAAAGACATAGACCTTTCCCAACAGCACTGCAGTAATGACTTTATGAACTTCTTTACTTACCAGGATCATTACTATTAGAGTTAAAATTATAACCATGCAGCAGTCAGCTACAGTATCGCATCAGATAGATGCTATAAATCGCCTGTTGCTTGTCAAAGCATAAAAACTTACACATGTTATTTTAGACCCTAATCATCTAAGCCTTAAAGAGGTGGATCTTCCAGAAGTCATAGATCCTCTTCTGAATATTATTAATTCATCATTGTCATTAGTATATGTCCCCAAAACCTTCAAACTGGTTGTTATTAAGCCTCTCATTTAAAAAACACAACTTGATCCTAGAGAATTAATTCTCGAATCTCCCTTTTCTGTCAAAAATACTAGAAAAGGCAGTATCCTCTAAGCCTGTGTTTCTCGACTGGTGGGTCGCGAGACCGTTCTGAGTGGGTCGCAGAGTGTACGGCCAAAGAAACAACATCAACAACAAAAAAAAACTCAATTCTCAATGTTTTTCTGATGCAAGACTTTTATTTTAAAAGACGTGCATGAAAGCTGTTGACACTTCTATCAGATGCAGTTTAAGTAAAGAGTGCCTGAGTCCGATTCAGTATCTGCGGTCAGATGAGATGTTGACAGGCTTAATGTCAGTGTCATTATGCTAATCGTATTTTTTCGTTACTTGTGGTTTTTTTTTGTTATTGTTATGAAATAAAAAGTCTCTCACCTCAGAAAAACTAACTATCCTGTCCTGCCAGATGTTATAACATGCTCGTAGTGCGCACTCTTCAATATCATGCGTGAACGCGGCGCCACGCTGTATATCACTTCACTAAAGCACAGAAACTACGAGCATGCAACTCGTGAAATAAAAGTACAGAACCGATAAATCNTTTTGTTTTGGCTACTGTATACAGGCCACCAGGGCACCATACAGACTTTATTTAAAGAATGTGCTGATTTTATATCCGAGTTGGTGCTGGCTGCAGATAAAGTTTTAATATTCATGTAGATAATGAAAAAGATGCATTGGGATCAGCATTTATAGACATTCTGAACTCCATTGGGGTGTCAATGTCAATTCCTCAGCATATCTAATAGCTCAGAAAACTTAATGGTGTAAGAGAAACTATTGACTCTCTCTTTTCTAGCACTTTAGATACGGTTGCTCCTTTACGCTTAAAGAAGATTAAGGAAAACTGTCAGACACCGTGGTATAACGAGCACACTTGCGCCTTAAAGAGAGCAGCCCGGAGAATGGAGCACAGCTGGAAGAAAACAAAACTAGAGGTATTTCATATTGCATGGCGGGAAAGTACTTCTACTTATAGAAAAGCTCTAAAAACTGCTAGATCGGCTTACTTTTCGTCTCGCTTAGAAGAGAACAAACACAACCCCATACATTTATTCAATACAGTGACTAAATTAACAAAAAATAAAGCATCAACAGATGCAGACATTTCCCAACAGCACAGCAGTAATGACTTTATGAACTTCTTTACTTCCAAGATCGATACTATTAGAGATAAAATTCTAAACATGCAGCCGTCATCCACAGTATCGCATCAGAAATAATTGTATAAACTTGTCAAATCATAAAAACCTACAACATGTATGTTAGACCCTAATCCATCTAAGCTACTAAAGAGGTGCTTCCAGAAGTCCAAGATCCTCTTCTGAATATTATTAATTCGTCAATGTCATTAGGATATGTCCCCAAAACCTTCAAATTAGCTGTTATTAAGCCTCTCATTAAAAAAAACACAACTTGGTCCTAGAGAATTAGTTAATTATCAAATCTCCATTTTCTGTCAAAAATACTAGAAAAGGCAGTATCCTCTAAGCCTGTGTTTCTCGACTGGTGGGTCGCGAGACCGTTCTGAGTGGGTCGCAGAGTGTACGGCCAAAGAAACGACGTCAACAACAAAAAACTTAATTCTTAATGTTTTTCTGATGCAAGCCTTTGTTAAAAGATGTTACACCCCCCCCTGAAACCGCGGCTGACACACTTCTTCAGATGCAGTTTAAGTAAAGAGTGCCTGAGTCCGATTCAGTATCTGCGGTCAGATGAGATGTTGACAGGCTTAATATCAGTGTCATTATTCTATCGTTATTTTCGTAACTTGTTATGAAATAAAAAGTCTCTCATCTCAGAAAAACAAACTATCCTGTCCTGCCAGATGTTATAACATGCTCGTAGTGCGCACTCTTCAATATCATGCGTGAACGCGGCGCCACGCTGTATATCACTTCACTAAAGCACAGAAACTACGAGCATGCAACTCGTGAAATAAAAGTACAGAACCGATAAATCACATAACTGGTGTACTGCGTGTGTTAGCTGTGAAGGATTTGCATGAAGGTATGATATTCATTCTATTCAGAAGCACTTTCCACGTTTCATTAACAGTTCATGTTAGTATTGTATATTCACCATGGTAACTCTGTTGTTTCCATAACTCAAAAATACCAGGCAATTTTCACTTTGTGTCATTTAGTATATGTTTAAATGATTGTGGTGGCTCAAACCAACTTAATTGTATTAACAAAAACTAGTTTGGGACTGCTATTTAATAGCCTTACCTTATAGGCTGTTTATTTCCGTATTAATCCTATTCTAAACAGTCTTAATTGTTTGTGAAATAAATTTGCTTTGTGTTGTTTTTTTTTAAAAATGATAATTCTATATAGATATTATATATATATATATATATATATCTATATATGGTAAGGGGTCGCGGCTTGATGCATGGAAAAAACATAGGTACCAAGGCCAAACCAGTTGAGAACCACTGCTCTAAGCTATGTTCCTTCTTAGAGAGAAATGGTATATGTGAGGATTTCCAGTCAGGATTTAGTCCTGTATTTATCATAGTACTGAGACTGCTCTCATCTGAGTTACAAATTACCTGCTTTTATCATCCGATCGTGGTTGTATTTCTCTATTAGTGCTTCTGGATCTTAACGCTGCCTTTCACACTATCGACCACAACATTTTTTGAGTAGACTACAAAATTATGTTATCATTAGTGGAATTGCATTGGCATGGTTAAAATCATACTTATCTGACCAGCATTGATTTGTAGCAGTGAATGAAGAGGTATCATATCGATCACAAGTACAGTATGGAGTACCACAAGGCTCAGTACTAGGACTGCTGCTTTTCACACTTTACATGTTACCCTTGGAAAATATCATCAAGAAACATGGTGTTAGCATTCACTCTTATGCTGATGATACTTAGCTCTATATTTCTTCACGGCCCGGCGAAACATACCAATTTGAAAAAACGGAATGCATAGTCGATATAAAAAAAACTGGATGAAGAGTAATTGCCTACTGAAAAAACCTCAAAAAACCTCTGCAGTAAAGAACGTCTCAGTTACGTATGTAACCTTCGTTTCCTGAAGGAGGGAATGGAGACGTTATGTCAGTAGTGACTGACGAATTGGGATCCTCGCTAGAGAGACCAATCACCTTCGAGTGTTAACAAAACAAGCCAATGACAGTTGGCGTGCATGTTACGCCACGCGCACCCCGCCCCGCAGCGGGGGTATAAAAGGAGAGCGCGTGCAAACGCACATCAGTTTTTCGCTGAGGAGCCGAGACTACGTGCCCCAGTGTACAGCGGTGGTACAGGAGCTGTGGCGACGGAACGTGACTTTTCTGTTCCCTCCTTCAGGGAACGAGGGTTACACAAGTAACCCAGACGTTCCCTTTCAGTCAGTCACGTTCTACGTTACATCAGCCGTGACTGACGAATTGGGATCCGTATGGAAAACGCCACTATTGCTGACCCCTCCAGTGCCCTGCGGAAGCCGGCAAGTCCCCCCACACCAGTTGGGGTGGAAGATAGGACAGCGGCTAGGCAGAGGTGTCCGCAACTGAGTCCCCAGGAAGCGAGTTTTCTTGTCGGCCTCCCTCATATCCGCCAAGGTCAGCCATAGGTGGCGCTCCTGGACCACCAATGTGGACATCGTCTGACCCAGGGCCCGCGCCGTGACTTTCGTCGCCCTAAGCGCGAGGTCCGTCGCCGTGCGCAGTTCCTGCAGCACACCTGAGTCAGCACCACCCTCGTGCAACTGCTTCAACGCCTTGGCCTGGTGGACTTGCAGGAGGGCCATGGCGTGCAGGGCGGAAGCGGACGAGAACTTACAGGCCCTGGACGGAAGGCGTGGACTACCTCTCCAGGCGGCGGCGCTTTGCGGGCAGAGCTGCATGCCAATCGCGCGCTCGACCGGAGGGATGTCCACATACCCTTGGGCCGCCCCCCCCGTCGAGGGTGGTGAGGACGGAGGAGGCACCAAGTCTGTTTCGGGCAGAAAAAGGTGCCTTCCAAGACTTAGTAACCTCCTCATGCACTTCCGGGAAGAATGGAACCGGAGGCGGCTGCCGATGCCCGGCCTGCGCCCCCAGGAACCAATCATCCAGCCTCGAGCGTTCGGGAGAAGGCAGAGGCCTCCAGTGCAGCCCGACACTCTCAGCGGCCAGCATAGCGGTCAGCTCTGGATCTGACCCGTCAACACCACTCTACCTGACGGTGGCAGCGCAGCCGAATCCTCATCTCCAGAGCCTAGCTCGCCCTCCGATGCAGCGATCGACATCCTGTCCTCTGCCTGTGCCCCGCACAAGATGCTGGACCCCGCCCTGTCCGAGGACCCAGCACACTCGTCCGGAAGCACCAGGTGGTGCGACATGCTTGAGGAATGAGAGGCCCGCGGAGACGTACTCGACGGGGAAGCTCTCACCGTAACCCTCAGGTCTCCCTGACCATGAACCGAAGTAGCCCTCCGAGAACCAGAGGAGCTAGAGCGGGGCATGGCAAGGGGGATACCCCCCCGTTTAATGAGGAGGTATCTAGACCGCAAACGTCGCGATGGTCATGTTCCCGCACTGAGAACATGACTCATCCATGAGCGCTGCTTCAGCGTGCTGTAAGCCCAAGCACGAGAGGCAGTGATCATGACCATCAGATGGAGGCAGGAAACGACCACATCCAGAAACGCACGAGCGGGAAGCCATCTTTAAAAAGACGCCCGTCGCTCGTGAAGCTCTTTTAGAAATTGCTCTTTTAGAAGGAAACACTCTTTTAGAGAGAGCGCTGAAGCGCCCAGGGGAGGTCGCGGCGAGACCGCAGAATGGAAGCTGCAGCCCGCCGAGGTTTCAGCAGCCTGGATGGCAACCCCCGCTGATACGCCGTCACACCAACGCCAGCTGTTTCTCTCGAACACTCGCGGAGATTCGTCCTGTAGAAGGCTCGGCTCCGAAGCGAAAAGCTGATGTGCGTTTGCACGCGCTCTCCTTTTATACCCGCGCTGCGGGGCGGGGTGCGCGTGGCGAAACACGCACGCCAACTGTCATTGGCTTGTTTAGTTAACACTCGAAGGTGATTGGGCTCTCGGGCGAGATCCCAATTCGTCAGTCACGACTGACGTAACGTAGAACGTGACTGACTGAAAGGGAACCTAAATGAGTCTAATACTTGATGGCTGCTCTGTTAATTCTTCGTCATCAGTTAGGAACCTAGGTGTAGTATTTGATAGCAATCTTTCCATTGAAAACCATGTTTCTAGTATTTGTAAAACTGCATTTTTCTATCTTAAAAATATATCTAAATTACAACGTATGCTCTCAATGTCAAATGCAGAAACGTTAATTCATGCGTTTATGACCTCAGTGTTACATTATTGTAATGCTTTATTGGGTTGATGGTCTGCGCGCCTAATAAACAAACTCCAGCTGGTCCAAAATGCAGCAGCTAGAGTTCTTACTAGAACCATATTAGCCTGGTTCTGTCAACTCTGCACAGCACTATTGAGAAACCAATACATTTTAAAATCTTGCTAATTTCTTATAAAGCCCTGAATGGATTAGCTCCTCAATATAATACAAGCTCATATCGCATTATAGTCCTTCACGTCTGTTGCAATCTCAAAACTCTGGCCATTTGATAATACCTAGAAACGACCTCTACAGCCCTGAATGTCAGCGGAGACCACGTCAACTAGATGCGCCCCAGAGACAGATCCCCTATGAAGACCTCATCACCTCGATGACCATCGGCACAAGACCACTGTAACCAGACAAGTCCTCTGCACCTGTGTTGCAGCCTGGAATTAAACCACGCCATGCTGGTATAAGGATGGTTTCCCTACAGTGGTTCAGGCTGTAGGATTGCCGAAGGACTAAAGAAATGTTATCAGCACGATGGTATAATACTGTATATTTATTGTCTATTACCACCCACTTATACACTTTAATGTTAATGTTGAATTGAGACTAGTAAGGACATACTTTATAATTGAACTGGTTTAATAACAGTATTTCATTATGGTTACACTTGAATTGGTTACAAAATATATGAAGGATGGTAAAACATAAACAGTTAAATGTACCCAGCATGTATGTAAAATGTTACCTGAGAGAGAGAGAAAAAGAGAGGGAGAGAGAGCAGGGCCCCAGCAAAGAGAGATCGCCAGCCAAGAAAGAGGCAGCAAAGAAAAGAGAGCCAGAGCAACAGTTACAATCTTCTTTTATCCCTTCCTCGACCATGTGACTAAAAACCAAATGTGAGACATTCAAACTGACCAATCAGCAGATTACAGCTTCACCCATTGTGCAAAATGTGTGACAATTAGCAGACCCCCGATGTATACACACGTTGGCCTACAGGCCTTGATCACAATCAGCACCTATATGCCTTCACGAATTCCAAATGGCACTTTTGCTACTTTTGCTAGGAAAGCAGAAGTCTTTGATCATTTTTGACCCTACACTGGTTTCGTCTGGCCAGCGGAGAACTGGCTTTCCGACTGAGCCTGGTTTCTCTTCTGTTTTTTTCTCCATTTCTGTCACCGATGGAGTTTTGGTTACTTGCCACTGTCATCTTTGGCTTGCTTAGTTGGCGACGCTTGACTGATTGCACAGACACTATTGGAAGAGAGCTGAACTGGATGATGACAAAACTGAATCATCAATGAACTTACTTTATCTGGAAAAATGACTCTTTGTTATTGTCTTCATGCATTATTGACAAACTATTTTCCTGTTTGACAAGCTGCTTTGACACAATCAGTATTGTATAAAGCCCTATACAAGTAAAGGTGACTTGACTTGACATCATTGGATTAATACACCATGTGAACCTGCTGCATACCACAGATGCACAATCAAGCACTAGTCTGCAGAAGTTCCTCTCAGGATACCTGTAATCAGTGTTACAACTACCCCAGGCACTTCGTTTTACCATTGTTGTAGCATAATCTCCATCAAATCGATGAGAGCTTCGGATCTTCCAATGTTTCTCTATGGCGCTGAAACCTAAAGATGTCTGAGTTCCTCTCCCCGTGCAACTGATACTCAACTGCCATTGGCTCATCTGCGTTCGAGGGGAGGGGCTTACTGATAGGTCAATTAGACATTACCTATAATTTGGTAGTAAAACATAAAGTGTTGCACATTTTATTGGTGCAAAGACGAGTAGGTTTATTTTGTACATTTGCAAGTGCTTTTTATCACTTGATTAAAAGGATTGCAAATATTCAAATGTGTCATCTGTTACAGGGACTACTGAAGACACATTTAGATGTTTATTTTAAATTGCAAAGTACTGAAAATCAAAATAAAGCTCTGTTAACACTTGGATTTTTACAATTACTACAAGTGTGTCTCATTGAGTAATGAAAAGTTCTACACGCACTTGTAGTCTTCACCCCCACTTTAACACTTGGGCCAAAAATGGACAACCCCATATGTGGACAAGCCCATATGTACAGGACAGTGTGGTTTAGTTACAGTTTTGTTTGACTTTGCATAGGCTACCGTTTTATGTTTCTCATATCATATGCAACAAAAATAGCACTGCTTATCAGTTGGGCAATGTGGTGGTTCCTAGTGTGACCTATAACAAAATTTAGTCACACTAAATTTAAAAGGGTAATATGATGTGATTTAAATTTTTCCTTTCTCTTTGAAGTGTTACAAGCTCTTGGTGCATAAAGAAGATCTGTAAAATTGCAAGGACTAAAGTCTCAAATCCAAAGAGATATTCTTTATAAAAAGTTAAGAGTCAACCACTCCTACATAAAATGGCTCGTTCTAACACGCCCCCACATGTCTACATCACGATGTGGGAAGATTTGCATAATGCCGCCCAAATGTTTCACGCAAAGAAAGAAGGCATAACTTTTATTCTCGCTGTAGTATCGCTGTCGAAACTACTTTGTTTGGCCTTCCAAAAGAGGACGATATCCGCTTCGTCATGCCTGGAGCTGATCCGTGCTGGTCGCTGAGGAAATACATCAACTTTGCGCTGTGGATCGCCAGATCGGCTTTCACCGTGGATGAAGCGTAGTCCAGCCCGGGGTCATCACATGTGGTTGCCGCAAGCCCGCCGGCCGCTCCTTCGTCAAATCCGCCGACCACCACTCACTCAAGGCTGCCGTGTGTGACGCTGTGTGTTTCGTTGTGAAAGCGAAACTAATATGTTTGGCCTTCCAAAAGAGGACATGACTAGAAATCAGTGGTTAAATTGTATTTACAACACTCTTCCAGAACAGTTCAACCCAAATATTAAAATGTGTCCAGCACATTTTATGGAGGAATGTTTCATGATCCTGGTAGAGTAGACTACAATGCCGGCTGTTCTGACTCACAGACTGTAAGTACGTTTTTTATATTTAAAGAATTTGCCACTGACGATTCAAACGCGAGTTTTGAGCAGTGTAGAGTAGCACTTGGTGTTGTATTTCTCGATCACAATGCAGAAGGTTTGATGTACGCGGGCGATGCAATGCGTTAAAAAAGACAGTCTAAGTCATTATAAATCCGTAATTAGTCTCCACTGGATGTAATCCAATGCCTCGTTTGTCATGGTTTTGGTTTTGGTTCATCGCGCCCAGCGGACACGGCATCACAGTAGGGTAAGGGGCGTAACATTTCAGCCACACGCTTGAGGTTTTTGGCCAATCACAACGCACTGGATAGCTGGCCAATCAGAGCACACCTCGCTTTTCAGAACGATGAGCTTTGTAAAAATTGACACGTTTCAGAAAGGCGGGGCATAGAGGAGAAACAATAATGTACAGTATGTGGAAAATAATGTGTTTTTTGAACCTTAAACCACGTCTGTTTCGGTTTCTCGGCTCATTTAGGGTTCTGCATTCTGATTGGTTCGGATAGCATGCTGCAGGAGGTCGGGGGCACGGAAAATCGTGCTGTAAAGCGATTTAGAAATCGCGCATGCTCAAATCGTGATTTTATGACGATTTCGATTAATCACACAGCCCTAGAATAGGCCCAGCCTGTATCTGGAGAAATTATATTTTTATGAATTTTTAGGTATTTTAGATTATATTTATGTATATTTATGTGTATGTTTGATACACCAGAACATCAAGCTACATGTTTTAGAACAGGGGTTCTCAACCAATAGGAGCCTCTGCAAACATAAGGGAGATATAAGTCTTGGGATTGTGGAATAAATCTTCCGTTTGAACAGTGTTTCTTTTGACTGTCTTTGTGATTTAATATTGTAACAGGTGGTTTCTTCTTTTTGCTATCCTGAGTTAATTTAAATTTTGTCAGGATTAAACCTGACTGGTGTCCGAACATTTTCTTTAATAGAGCTTATCTATGCTAGGGTGGCCACCACCGTTACAACTGTACAGTCCAATTCTTGAAGAGCAATTGGTGAGTCAAAGTGTCAATGAGTGACTGTCATTGCAATTGCTGCAAGTAAGATCATGCGGTCTGTGTAGATGTTCGGTCTGCTCTCTTCCTCCGTCTCCATTCTCTGTTGTTTTCCCACTGGTGCTCTCTCCTCCTCTCGCTAACTTTGATGCCTGATTGAAAGGCACGCCTCCATCTGTTACGACCTACAGCTACTCTTTCCAGGTCATCTGGATTGATGTTACTTGCTTTCAGGTCTTGTTTGCATACATCTTTGTAGCGAAGTACAGGCCTTCCTGCCGGCCTAGAGACAGTGGCAAGTTTACCGTATAGCAGGTCTCTGGGGATTCGGCCAGCATTCATGCGGCTGACATGACCGAGCGAGCGCAGAAGCCTCTGGGGGAGCAGGGCAAACATACTAGGTATCCCTGCATGCATCAAAACATTTTTATTAGAGATGTGGTCCAGCCATGAAATGCCCAGAATCCTTCTTAGACTGCGAAGATGGAAGGCATTGAGTCTGCATTCTTGGTGAGAATATACAGTCCATGTTTCGCTGCTATAGAGCAGCGTATTCAGTACGCAGGCTTGATACACCTTCATTTTGGTGTTGATTGTCAGCATGGAGTTATTCCAGACCCTCTTTGCCAGGCGGGCCATTGCTTCTGTTACCTTTCCAATCCTTGCGTTCAGCTCAACGTCAAGAGAAAGATTATTGGAGATGGCAGAGCCAAGATAGATATAATTCTCCACCACCTCAATGGTATGATCCTCAATAAAAATACTAGGGGCACAGCTAATATCTTGTCCCATTATGTTGGTTTTGAGAGTGTTAATAACCAGTCCAAAATCTCTGCTAGCATGTGAAAAGCAGTTTATCAGACATTGTAACTCTTTTTCATCATGTGCTACCAGAACAGCATCATCTGCAAAGAGCAGTTCTCTGATCAGCACTCTCTGTACCTTAGTCTTGGCTCTGAGATGCATGAGGTTGAACAGATTCCCATCGCTTCTGGTGTGAATGTATATGCCCTCGTCTGACTGGTTGAAGGCACAATATAACACCAGCGAGAAGAAAATACCAAAGAGTGTTGGGGCTAAAACACATCCTTGTTTGACACCACTTCGAATCGGGAAGGGGTCAGAATATGAGTCATCATATTGGACAGTACCCTGCATGTCTTCATGAAAGGATACAATCATCCTCAGGAGCTTGAGTGGGCACCAAATCCTCTGATGTACTGCAAAAAGGCCATGCCTGCTAACCAAATCAAAAGACTTTGTCAGATCAATGAAGGCAATGTAGAGTGGTCTCTTCTGTTCACGGCACTTCTCCTGCAGTTGTCTTAATGAGAAGATCATATCAATTGTTGATCTTCCTGCTCTAAATCCACACTGTGCATCAGGATACACACGTTCTGCAAGTGATTGTAACCTGTTGAGAACTACCCGGGCAAAGGCCTTCCCAACAGTACTCAGAAGTGATATCCCTTGATAGTTATTGCAATCCTTTCTATCCCCTTTATTTTTATAAAGTGTGATGATGTCTTGGGGCACTGTCCCTTCCTCCCAGCACTGTAACAGGAGTTCATGGAGATAGTTGAGGAGAGCGCTCTTCTTGCCAGCCTTGAGTCAATTCGATTCAATTCAAGAATATTTGTATAGCGCTTTTCATGATACAAATCATTGCAAAGCAATTTTACAGCAAATTAAGTTTCTACAATATTTATTTATATCTATATATATATATATGTAGGGAAGATGTAATGTGTTCTCCTGGCCTTTGGGGGAGCTGTGTGTTGTGTTCTCATTAGAGGGGTGAGCCCTTCTTTTCACTCACAGTTCTATTTCCTTTGTGAAAGGTAAGGAGGGTTTATCAGTTTGCTCCACTACATCCATTAAATTGATCTTATTATATTAGCCATCCATGTTATTAGAAGAAATATATTGTTGATGATAGGTTGGATAATGTTTATCAGACATTATTTTTGATAGATTGTTTTGTATTTCTGATATTATTGCACGTTTCCTATGTTCTATGTGGCTGAGCATAATTTTCATGTATATTATGTTATGTTTAAGGTCTGTTTGTGTATTTTATGGTCTAATTCTCCTTAATTTGATTACATCCAGCGTTTATCTTTGTCTGTCATATGCTGTAGTTTATCTTTCCTGTGTTTTAGTAAGTTTGTGAACGATGAGCTTACTAAATTGGCTGCAGTCTCAACTTCATTATTTCCTTTTATAATGTGTTATGTATTGTAATTTTGAGGTTATTTGAAATGAACACAGTTCTATTTCCTTTATGAAAGGCTGTTGCCATCCTGTCATGCTGTGAGAGTGACTGTGTAGAGAAAGGAGCCTAATAAAAGAAAGCTGCTCTGTTTGACTCAACGATTTTTGTGTCCTCCTCATTTACCCCTCACCTCAACACAACGCAGAGACATTTGGGGGAGCACATGGGGGGACCAACCGACGACAGAGGTTACATTTTGGTGCGAACCTGGATCGGTGGTTTTTCACGCCAACGGAAGTAGCGTTTGTTAATAGTGTAATTAGAGTGGGATCAGTAAAACAAAAAAAAGGAAAACATTAAAAAAAATAAATAAACATAAAATAGATAGCGAAAAAAATAATAAGAAAAGCAAAGAGAAAAAATAATAAAGAAAAATTTTACCCCCCCCCCCCCCTCCGCCTTTCTTTTTGTCCTTAGTACGTGGTAAATTATTGTTGGACTGTACTGAAAAAAGTTTTCATTAAGGAGTATTTTTTTTTTTCTTTTTCCCTTTCTGTTTCTGAACTCTTGATATTGTGCAGTAGGAGTGTTAATTTGTTTTTCTGAGCAATATGTGAATTGATGTGCTTTTTTTGAAACCATATCCTTATTCTTGTGCATTTGATTAGTAGTTGAGTATTTTTAAAGCTCTTAAAGTGGGTTATTTTGTTTTTATGTTTTATTTACCTTAATTCTCGATAAAGCTCTTTGTGAATAGAGGAAAAATAAGAAACACATAACGCATATACTTGCTGCATTCATTTTCATTTGACTACATTTTTCATAAATTTACTTTTAACACTGCACATAGTGTATTGCACACTACATACACATTGTGTGTTGCACAGGCAAGCAGATTCAAAGAAGTGAAAAGAGAAATGCAGAGGCTCCCTGAAACCACCCCTCATCGACCACCTCCCCGTCCCCAAGTACCACTAAGGCAGCCCTTCCAGGCCACCCCATGGTTACCAGTAAAACAAGACAAAATCCAACAGTTTGAAGTAAGCATGCCTGTCAATTTGAGCATTGATACGGTGTCCCAGCCAGACAATAACTCTCAACAGTCTGTCAGGCCAAAGTCGGAGCAGTTATTAGCGCACACACAGAATGTACCTCCATCTGCAGTGAGCTGGGATCAGTTGGGAACCCGCCCCACCCCCTCTGCTCAACATCAGCGCTCAGCTCATCCACAAGCCTCAGATAACGCCCCTGTAGACTTCCAACCACTGTGCACATGTCTTCACTTAGCCCCCACCCACCTAATTTGCCAAATGCCTCATCACAAACTGGCGTGCCTGACAATGCCACTAACATTCATGTTTCACCTAAAGCCCATATTCCTACTTATCCCAACATGTACTCATCTCCATATGGCCTGCATATTCCTGCTGTAATATAACTGTTGTCTCATTCCATATAACTGTTGTCTCATCCGAAGCTAACTTGACTGGCCGTCCAATGACCGTTCAGGCCCCTGTATCCTCCTGCTATGGTGTGCCAAATGCCATGCACTCAACACCTTCTGACTCATTTCTGCCCCCAGCACCTCCTGTTTTGTCTGGCACCAGGTTTCCTCATGAAACAGACCCCGTTCAAGTACACCAAACCTTCAATGATCAGCAGCACTTTTTACATTCAAGTTGTGCCATTATGCCAACCTCCTCAAATCCTGTGTATGCTCCTATGACAGTGCCAGTATATTGTGGTTCAAATATGTATGCACAACAACCAATCCCCATGCAACAACCTCAGATTGCACCTCCACGTGTGGCTCATCAGCAAGACGCAAACCCCCATAACTCTGCAATGACCATGCCACAACCCAGTTTTACACAGACACACCAAGTACGAAATGTGCAAGTATTTAGCGGCGGTCCTGACTGCAGGGTACTTATTGAAGACTGGATACGGGATATGCAGTATCTACTTGATGCTGGAGGGATGCCTGCAAATCTGGGTTTTGCTACAGTGGTGCGACATTTGAGTGGTGAAGCCAGGAGGCTTGTTCTGAATCTCCCACCTAATGAGCAGACTACTGGCAGAGCTTTTGAAGAACTACGAGCTGAGTATAGTGAGATGCAGACATCTCTGGACCCATTAGCAGATTTCTATGAGAGATGCCAGCGCCATGGTGAATCGGTGTGTTCATATGCCATCACCCTGGAGGCCACTTTACGTTCAGTAGAAGAGGCGCAGTATGGAGGCCAACCTTTTCCAGACCGTGATAGCAAACTGACTCGTCAGTTCATGAGAGGATTGAGCGATGAAGAGGTTTATCACAGGCTTGCACCAATGAAGCCAAGGCTTCTTAGTTTTTGTGATCTTCAAGTGGAACTTCGTAACCTTGCTCAGGAAACAAAGAAGTTTCAGTCACAGCCAAAGGCTAAAAAGACGTATGCCCAGGCTCAGTTTACAACTGCCAGTTTTAACCAGAGTGGAGAAAACTCAAGAACAGACAAAGCAAACAAACTGAACTCAGATCTGTCTGAACTCACAGCCATGGTCAAGAAACTGATGAGCAGCCAAGAAGATCAGATCAATAGGTTGATCCAGTTAGAGGCTAGAGTTGGAGCCTCACCACGCACTGTGCTTCCTCAGCCCCAGAGATCTCAAGGGAGTAGTGACACTGAAGTAAGGGGCGTAGTTTGCTATCGTTGTGAAAAACCCAGACACATTGCACGTCTGTGTCGGACATTGATGATTGATGAGGTGGCACCAGCTGAAAATGGAGCAAACACTAGGCATGATTTAAATGTGTAAGGCCTGTGGTTACCGGGGCAACCACAGGCATGCAACAGAGTCCCCAGCAACATGAGATGGCCACGTCTAAACCAGTTGATACACCGCTGGTAGGTCCGTGTAATGAAAGGGTGGTTGAAGTGAATGGAGAGATGTGTAAGGCTCTCATTGACTCTGGCTCTCAGGTAACCACAATTACTGATGAGTTTTGGCGACAACATCCTGTCCTTTGTACTCAGGAATTGCAGCCATCAGACATCCCCATTGAAGGTGCCGCTGGCCAACCCGTATCTTATGTTGGTGTGCTTTGTATCAACCTAAAGTTTTTGGGAAGGGTCTACTCAAATGTCCCTGCTCTCGTTGTCCCTGTAACAGAGTACCGGTCCAGTGTTCCATTGCTTATTGGAGCTAATGTAATAAGGGTTTCCAGAAATGACCTCCAAGCATCATATGGCAGAAAATATCTGGCCAGAGTGAAGATGACTAATCCTGAGTGGCACTCTTCACTTGTGGCTGTTAGTAAAAGTGAACCTGGTGGAGCTGAGGGTAAAGTGGGTCAAGTACAGTTTGCTGGCCACAGAATAAGAATACCTGCTGGGAAGGAGCAGGATGTTGTCGGCAGAGTTATGGGTGGACCAAAGAAAACACAGTACACAGTTCTGGTGGAAAGTGATTCTTCCAAAAGGCTACCAGAGGGCCTTATGGTTGCCAGGCTGCTTGCTAATGTGAAGAAAGGTTGTGTTCCAGTCCGCCTCTTGAATCTGTGTGAGAAGGATGTAGTCGTCAATCCAAAAATACTACTAGCAGATGCTTTCCTGGTCAAGAATGTCGTTGAGGAAGGAGAAAAGTGCCAAATGCCCTGTCAGAACCAGTTCATGTGCCGAAGTCAGTGTGGGAGTTCAGTGATGGTGTCTTTCCAAAGTCATCAGCAGACTACTAGTGCTGTGTCTAATGATGGTATGGCATGGGGAGTTGATCTTAGTGCTGCAGCAGTGGAAGGTGAGGAGCAGTTGACATTGCTCCAGGATTTGTTAAAGAGAAATGCTGATGTCTTCTCCAAACACTCCATGGACTATGGACATACCACCACTCTGCAACATGAGATACCATTGGTAGACCCAAAACCTTTCCGCCTCCCTTATCGGAAAATACCCCCGTCTCAGTACCAGGAGGTACGGAAGGCCATTTCACAGATGGAAGAAGCTGGAGTCATTCGTCCAAGCAAAAGCCCATATGCATCCCCGATCGTTGTTGTCTCAAAAAAAGATGGCTCCATGAGGATCTGCGTGGACTACAAGAAACTGAATACCTGCAGTACCAGAGATGCTTTTCCTTTATCAAGAATAGAGGAAGCATTGGAGGCATTGGGACAGGTAAGGTTATTCTCAACTCTAGATCTTACATCTGGCTATTGGCAGGTTGAAGTGGCTGAACATGACAAGCACAAAACTGCGTTCAGTACACCGATGGGGTTATATGAGGTCAACAGGATGCCGTTTGGCCTGCAGAATGCCCCATCAACCTTCCAAAGATTGATGACCTGCTGTTTTGGTGATTTGAATTTTGAGAGCCTCCTGATCTACCTCGACGATATAATTATTTTCTCTAGGACCTTTGAAGAGCACCTTGAGCGGTTGGAAGTAGTGTTCAGCCGGCTCCGTAAACATGGTTTGAAGCTGAAGCCTCCAAAGTGCAGTCTGCTGAGGAAAGACGTCCAGTATCTGGGACTTCATGCTTCAAGCAACTTGGGCTATGAGCTTCTCCACCCTTCCTCCAGACTCTAGGACTTTGGTTTCCAAAATACAAACGTGCTCTCATCTGAAACAGAGAACTTTGGACCCTGGGCACAGTCCATTTCTTCTTCTCCTTAGCCCAGGTAAGACGCTTCTGACGTTGTCTGTGTTTCAGGAGTGGCTAATTAAAAGGAATACGACAACTGTAGCCAAATTCTTGACACGTCTGTGTGTGGTGGCTCATGATGCCTTGACCCCAGCCTCAGTCCATTCCTTGTGAAATTCACTCAAATTCTTGAATCGATTTTGCTTGACAATCCTCATAAGGCTGCGGTTCTCTCGGTTGGTTGTGCATCTTTTTCTTCCACACTTTTTCCTTCCACTCAACTTTCTGTTAACGTGCTTGAATACAGCACTCTGTGAACAGCCAGCTTCTTTGGCAATGAGTGTTTGTGGCTTACCCTCCTTGTTAAGGGTGTCAATTATTGTCTTCTGGAAAACTGTCAGATCAGCAGTCTTCACCATGATTGTTTAGCCTAGTGAACCAAACTGAGAGACATTTTGAAGGCTCAGGAAACCTTTTGCAGGTGTTTTGAGTTGATTAGCTGATTGGCATGTCACCATATTCTAATTTGTTGAGATAGTGAATTTGTGGGTTTTTGTTAAATGTGAGCCAAAATCATCACAATTAAAAGAACCAAAGACATAAACTACTTCAGTCGGTGTGCATTGAAATTATTTAATACACGAGTTTCACAATTCGGGTTGAATTACTGAAATAAATGAACTTTTCCACAACTTTTTAATTTATTGAGATGCACCTGTAGATCAATAGAGCAATCAATGCGATATAATGAAATCTAGCGTATGATTAAAACGATGAGTGTGCCCGGTGACGTTTTGCTTGACTCCAAAAGAGTTTATTAGGTCAGTAAACGCAAGTCCTAATGCATCATTTGTATTAACAACGTGAATGTTAAAATCTCAGACAATTAGCAGTTTATCAACAGTAACCAATAGGTTTGAGAGGAAATCTGCAAATTCTTTTAGGAAATCTGTATACGGCCCTAGTGGTCTATACACAGCCAGAGCAAGAGATACGATAGATTACTTTCGCATATCTGACAGTGTAACATTAAGCAAAAGTATTTAGAATGAGTTAAACCTGCATCCTGTCTTCTGAGAAATATTGAGAATATCACTATATATTGTTGAAAAACCGCTGCCACGACCAGTCTGACGGGGCTCATAACAGTAGCTTGGTGGAGTAGACTCATTTAGACCAATATAATAATTTTGTTTATGATTTAGGATCCCAAACTTTAAAAATGTTTTTTGTTCTTTTATTTTAAATTTTTCTGGTTTAATCAGGATCAGATTTTTTCTAGATCCTGTATTAAATTTATATTTTGGCCTCACTATTTGGGGAACAGACACAGTATTTATAGATTGAACAGCGCATGTACTTCTATCATTTAAGCTGGTAGAACACAAGTCATCAGGGCATTTTATTTGAGATTTGACTTACTAGTCACTTGGAGCGTAGCGTCCTGGAGATGTTGACACGATGATCGTCGTCGCCGGCGATGTGCTGCGCACCGTCTCGATCAGGCTCCTGAAGTCCCTCTTCAGTGTCTCCGCCTGCCGCCGTTTGTTGTCCTAACCCCGACGTGAAGCACAACCGCTTCCCGGTCCTCGTCGCCCTTCCTGACGCTGGTATCTGTGCAGAAACATGAGACACGAGCACCAGGGGAAACCGTTGTATGCATTTACCTTCAGCTAATGTAGCATTTGGACTGCCAGACATGGATCTCCGATGATCACAACGACGCTTGTCCGTCTCGCAAGGGGAGCGGAAGCGGTTCCTGGGTGGGAGATCCGAAGACCGGATGGGTGGGAGGTCTCACCCGGGGTCTGTTCTTCGTGTCTTCCGCTGCGTGTGCCCTATTGTCCTTGTTGTCCCCGCGCCGATAGTGAATGACATCTGGGAAGCGCTTCCTGGTTGCACCGTGCCCTGTGCAGAGAACACAACATATAGAGGGGTTGTAGAGTAGCAGCGTGCTGTAACTTAGCACCCGGACTTGTGACATCACCCCGGGATTGTTTCCAGCGCGGCTTCGCTCCTCTTCAGCTGGTGGCCTGCCTCGCCCTAGTCGCGGATCTGCTTCTCCACGGCCTCCAGCTCGACTGCATGTCGGTTCCTCCCTGCCCTTAAAGTAGAAACACACACATCCAGCCATTAAGCAAAGTACATGGATCCAACATGGTAGATGTTTGGACTAGATTACTAGCGATTAGCGGCAACCACGCTGGCGATGCTAATGGGCTATATGCTAATAGCGGACTCTGGAAATCAAAATAAAACTAATGATAACAAGGCGCTCTGATTGTTTTTTTTCTAGAATACGATAAGGGATATATTCACACATTATAGAAACGAAAATGATGGTGTATAAAATTGATTTTAAGATAAAAAATAGACGATAAAGAATTAACTTGACGGAGCTCAAACTCAAAACACACGGCAGCCACGTGTGTTCTGGAGGTAAGCCACCACTTCCAGGAGCTTTACCACAAGCTAAAGAATCAATGGACTTATTGAGGGACTTATTGAGTTCCTCAATAGAGGGTGGAACATCAAGCTCTTCCATAACTGGCAGCGGATTTATTTTCTCAGTCGTTGCATCAGTAACCATGGTCGCTTTTGAGTAGAGTTCCCGAAAATGCTCTGCCCATCTTTTCAACTGCTCACCACGATCGGTTATGATGTAGCCAGAGATGGACTTTAAGGGCGATACCTTAATGATGCTTGGACCGAAAGCCTTCTTCATTCCCTCATACATTGAGCGGATGTTGCCACAGTCAGCAGAGAGTTGAATGCTCTCGCAGATGTTCAGCCAGAAATCATTGGCACATTTACCAGCAATCCGTTTGGTGTAATTTCTAGCCTTCCTAAAAGCTGCAAAAGCTTTCACTGAAGCCTCTTTCTTATAGTTAAGCAAAGCTGCTCGTTTTGCTCTGATAGCCGGCTCGAGAACAGTAATTCCTGCCTGGAACTAGTCTTGGCTCTTTCTTTCCCTCTTTCCAAAGATATCCAAGGCGGTGTAGCGAATCAGCTCATGGGGAAGTATGAATAATTAACCATAACTAGTTATAATTAACTATTCATATTTTAGATCCACTGTAGATATTTAGCTGACCACTCAGGGTCAACTGTCTTGTCAATTCTAAGACGTTAATTTCCTGGTTAAGGGAAATAACTTTCTTACTGTACAATTCTATAAGCTTGTAACGTAAATCTGCATGATTATTGACTCCGGTTATGAGTAAACAATGAACACGTCAAGTGTGATACAAGTAAGGTTTTATTAACTACATAAACCTTAAACTAGTCTAACATACTACATAAACACATAAACTGGTCTAACATACACATACACACACACACACACATACAGTTGGTATAGGAAAGGGTTAAAGTTTAACTCAGCACAGAAAGAGGCAAAAAGAATGAATTTTATGGAACACTTTGCATATTCAACAGATCTAAGCCTTCAAGGATACCTTCAGATTCTGAGTTTTCAAACACCCGGCCAGACCTTTGTAAAAAGGTGTTACTGATACTTAATGTATCAATTAATAATACTAAGTTTGATACTTGTGAGTCTCGGCGGTCTGAAAGAGATTCTTGATGCAAATCTTAAAGCTTCCCGTAGTTCTTTGCTGAATTCGGGTCGATGAAAGAACCAGTTTTGAGTCAGAGAAACTTGATTGAAATGGAAAGGACGAGGCCGAAGAAAGGCCTAGCACAATGCTTTGATATCCTGAAGCGTTTTCTCACATCTTCATCTTAGCATCCCCTGAACCACCAACAGGGGCGGGTCACATGGTGGTGCGCTTTAAGGTCAGAGACGATCCGCGCCTCTCAAGATGGGCCTTATCCATTGAAAAAGCCGAATTCCAAGTGGGCGTTTTTGAATCCTGTGGAGGTTTTATGACTCTTTGTGGAAACTGTACGTTAGTATCTGGAACTTTGATTGAAATACTAAATGTTCTCAGGGCAAACTAATATATTCCTAACGTTAGATAACAGAAACAAAGAACGTAAAAAAAAACCCCTGCGATTAACAGAATATACACGCTTGTTTCGATCTTAAGAAGGCGAATTCATAGATACTAAGCACGGTATATGTAAGGTTATATGAATGTGTGGTTTATCGTAAGCATGAATAAAAGTAGTCTATAATACAACAGATTAATACAAAACAGCAATAATACACACAATGGCCTGAAGAAAATGTGTGTTCATTCAAAGAAAAGGTTTTCCTATGAATTAATTAGTAGAACAGTCCATTTCTACTGTGCATTTGTACCCTGTTTCTGGATAAAGCTGAATGAGAGCCGCTCGCATTCCACAAGGTTTTAAATGTATCGGGTTACCATGAAACCAGGGGCCTGTTCGGCGTCCTGGGGTGTTACAAAGTATTTGTGAAATCTAGCTAACAAAATATATATTGTGTGTTGGAGTGGTCCAGACGCTACAGCGGACACTTAGGTGCCTTACATTTACATTTACATTTAGTCATTTAGCAGACGCTTTTATCCAAAGCGACATACAAATGAAGACTTCACGAATATCCTTCCACCTTTCTTCAACATTGCTAGCTAGACAGTCTTTAAGGGCTTCTTCAATAGCATTGACCAATTCCTCACAGTGAGCTGGAACTGATGTCACAGCTGTATTGATTTGCAAATGTCCTCTCTGCTTTGAGCTGTGGATTTGCTTTGGATGAAGGTGGACTTTGCTGGCAACCAAGGAGTGATCGGTGTCACAGTCAGCACTATGATAACTGCGAGTGATAAGGACACTGTTCAATGAGGACCTTCGAGTGATAACGAGGTCAAGTTTGTGCCAATGTTGAGATCTGGGATGTTTCCAAGATACCCTATGCTGGGGCTTGGTAGATAAAAATGTGCTGGTAATGCATAGATCGTAATATGAGCATAGCTCTAACAGCCTCTGCCCATTTTCATTTAGGTTGCCAACACCAAAATGGCCGATATTACGGGGCCAGGATTCATAATCGGCTCCAACGTGGGCATTAAAATCTCCGAGCATATATAGGTGTTCAGTAACAGGAACCTCTCTAATAGCGATCTCAAGCTCCTCGTAAAACTGATCCTTAACCTTGGTTTCAGAGCACGCTGTGGGAACATAAATGCTCAAGATGTTTACTGGACCTGTAAAGATTTGGAGGCGAAGAGAAACGATTCTAGGTGTACCTTTGGAAGGGAACTGAACTGACTTCAGTAAAGAGTTTTTGATAGCAAAACCAACGCCATGCAATCTCTGTTCCTCTGGTTCTTTTCCCTTCCAGAAGAATGTGTAGTCCTGTTCTTTGATGCTAACAAATGATGGAAGTCTGGTCCCTTGCAATGCAGCGATGTCAATATTGAGCCTCTTAGGTGGCGATCTGCCGCATCAGTCCGCCTTCGGGGCCCCACTCCTGATTTATAAGGTTTACTCCGCCATGGAACTCCTCCGCCCTGGTAAAAGGACTGCACAATGCAGTTCATCCACCTAGTGGTGCAGTGTACACACCACCCCCTCACGTGGTTTCGCCCACCAGCTGAAGATGTGTACCAGGGTGTGGCACTTGGAGCCAACACATGAGAGATTTAGGGGATGAATGAGAACCAGTGGTGTCTGGCCACTCTACCAAGCAGAATGCAGCTGCCGGACAATAAAGGTGCAATCTCTATCCAGAGCCCCCTACACCTACAAGAGTGTGCTACAGTTATAATCAATGAATCTCTTTACACTGCAAAATTATTCTCTTATTAACATTGTGTCTACACTTTGTTCATTATAATGAGAGGATTCGCGAGTTTGTACCACTTACCGCTTATTACCCCCGTAGACCCGTGCCTGGATACAAACAGCTGATTAAATGCAAAGAAATAAGAATATGCAATAACCAGTGTTGGGAAGGTTACTTTGGAAATGTAATATGTTAAACATTACAAGTTACCGTGTTTAAAATGTAATAAGTAGTGTAACTATTTCAATTACTTTATTAAAGTAGTGTAAATGATTACATTTGATTACTTTTTGATTACTTTTCTAAATTTATAACAAATGTTTTCAACTGCTAATCATTTTTAACTATTTACACCAGGCAGGGTTAACCTTACAGGTTAACCTTACTGTAGGCCTAGTACTCAACACTGATCACTGTCAGACTTTCATCTGATCACTTGAATTAATATTATAATAGATTTTCATTTAAAGCACAGCCACCACAAATCAGACTTTAGCACCTCCTTTTACTTTGAGATTGTTCTGAGGTTAAATACAGATTCAAAATCATAAGATATAGTTTAATAGCTATGATATTGTTTTTGAAATCAAATCTTCCAGGAAACACTGGCACATTTTTGAGCAGTCAATGCTGTTTGGGAAAGAAATCAATTAAATATTATTCGAAAATACGGAATTAGTTTCGATTGTTATGTTGATGATACTCAACTATATATCTCAACAAGACCAGATGAAACTTCTAAATTATAAAAGCTAAAAGAGTGTGTTAAAATGTAAAACACTGGATGACCAATCATTTTCTCCTACTAAATTCAGATAAGACAAAGATATTACTTATTGAACCAAAAAACAGTACACATAATCTCTTGAATTACAATTTGCAACTAGACGGATGTACGGTTACTTCCTCTACAGTCAAAAAATCTGGGTGTTATATAGACAGCAACTTGTCTTTTGAAAATCATATTTCACACGTTACAAAAACAGCATTCTTCCATCTTAGAAACATTGCCAAGCTACGAAACATGTTACCTGTTTATGATGCAGAAAAGCTAGTTCATGCATTCATGACCTCTATACTGGACTATTGTAATGCACTGCTAGGTGGTTGCCCCGCATCTTCAATAAACAAGCTACAGGTAGTCCAAATGCAGCGGGATAGAGTCTTTACCAGGTCATGAAAATATGATCATATTACCCCAATTTTAAAGTCTCTGCACTGGCTACATATTAAGTTCCGTATCAGTTACAAAAAATTATTACTTGCCTATAAGGCCCTTAAATGGGTTAGCTCCTGCATACCTAAATAGTCTTCTACCACGCTACAATCCATAACGCTCCCTAAGATCACAAAACTCTGGACTTTTGGTATTACCTATGATAGCAAAGTCCACTAAAGGAGGTATAACTTTTTCGCATTTGGCTCTTAAACTCTGGAATAGCCTTCCTGATATCGTTCGGGGTTCAGACACACTCTCTCGTTTAAATCTAGATTAAAGACACATATCATTGGCCAAGCATTCAAATAATGCATCTAATAATCTTGTACTGCAGTTATATCTGATAAAATGCACATTATTATTCTTTAGTTTTGGGTTAAACAAATCATTTTTGCTTTGTTGAAACAGCAGCTATGCTAATTATGTCTCTATCTGTTTCTCTGTTTCTGCCACGGGATTGAATCTGTGGAGGAATTAACCACAAGGCTCAGTTGGATCCAGCCCTTAAAAAGTCCTTAGATGGATTTTTGAAAGCCGAAACAACTGAGAAGAGATGACGCAAACCCCTCAGAGGACCTCAGATGATGTCAACCATGAAACAACATACAGAACTATCAAATTTTGCTATAAGTTTGATTGCAATAATTGCTGTTAATAGTGTTCATCGTTTGTTTGATTATGTCTTTAATTGATTTTTCTGTAAATTTTTTGCCATATGTACATTAACTGACAGTCAACACTGATAAGCTACTATTAAATATTTTGTAGAAACTTAATTTTCTGTAAAGATGCTTTGCAATGATTTGTATCGTGAAAAGCGCTTAACAAATAAACTTGAATTTAATTTAATTAAAATACGTAGGGGCCGTGTATGAAAATATTTCAGATGTAACCCCTTGTAATCTAACATTTTGAACTGTAATTTATTACCATTTTCTCAGTAACTGAATGATTTACAGTTACAGTATTTGGTAATTAAATTCGTAATGCATTACATGTATAGTTACTCCAAACATGGGCAATAACATATATCTTCCAGGATTTTAAAGCGTGAAAAAATTATTTCACTATATTTTGCGAAATAGCTTTATGGTTGTGAAAAATATTGATGCCAGGGTTTGTTTATTAAGCAAATAGGTTACCGGTAGCCACGTCTTGTAGCCGCTTTTGAGGGTGCTTTTGCCTGTGTATAGAGATGCTAAAAGGGTAGAAATTAATTTAGCTTTATGTACATTAAAAACAAGCTTTAGGCTATATAATTTTTACGATTTTTAATGACTAAAGAATTTTGCATTGCTTCTTTACCGGTTCTTCTTGATTGCTAACACACAATTCATGAAACAATTCACCATTTTCTCACAACTATAAACACCCATTCAAAACTATTACACCAACTGCAAAGCCTTCAAACTTCCCAGGTTCTCAAAACCAAATATTTCTAGTCAAAAACAAATTCTCCTCAGTCCAAAATCACCCCCAACTTGACCGCAGATGAGGCACACAACACATAACAAACACACAGACCTACTCATGCCTAGAAAAACACTAGTGAGATCAATTCAAAACACTGTTACATAAACCTCATTTTGGGAAATAGGAATCCTTTTGCTTTTGTCTGTTACAGTATACGACATAAATATAGGATGCAGATACAGTAAAATTCAGCATTAAACTGTAAGAAAAGTTTACTTTGGTTACACTACTGTGAAGAGATCTTACAGTAAATGAAAAGCACTACAAGAGAAAAGTTCAAAACCAAGCAACAGGATATACAGTGAACACAGATTGAAATATACTTTCAGTTACTGTAAATAAATAAATACATAAAGTCATTCATTCAGCATCATCTGCCAATTTGCATTACAGTATTGGTAGTATCCTTATTTGTTATAGCAGTTTCTTAGTCTTCTGACAAAAGACTTCTCTGCCTCCCCTAGACAGTCATCTCTCAGTTCTGCACAAATACAGTACATGTAAGGACTACTTGGCTACAAATCAATTCAACAGTAATGAGTTTGAGGGTGTACAACATGTACTACAGTATTTACTGTACATAGAATAATGAAAGTTCTCTCTATATGAAGTACTGCTACTATGTACTGTAATTATATTGTATGTGTAAGTAGTATTGAAACCTTGTAGATGAGCATGTAGGCCAACTTCCCTCATGGTCAGTCCATAATGCTTTGTATTTCAGCAGGAACTAATTACCTTTGACCTCATCCCCTTCATTTTTATTTTCCCCTCATATTCCTCTTTGTCTCCCACTACCAGGATTCATTTTCCAAAACACATAATCAGCTGTGCATAATTTTGCTACTGAATGTTCACACATGGATAAGTGTGTGCTGTTTGAGTTCATTTTTTGATGCTTGAGTTAATTATATTGTGTGTTTGTGTTTTCTGAATGAGAACATGGTTAAACCTGTGCAAAATGATGGCGTTTTTGTATAGAGTTTTGCAGAAAACACTGAGCAAATTGGAACGTGTGTGCAAACAGGTGAATTTGTGTTAAAGGTTTGGAAAATTGGGCCAAATGAATCAGTTATAGTGTGTTAGCAATCAAGAAAAACTGCAATCAGTGTTAGAAAAAGAAACCACATTTTCCGTATTTCTTTTCTAGGTTAAAAACAAAAGTATGCACAGAACAGGATGTGGGATGTGTTTCAATGGTTGTGGGCAGCAGTGAGTCAGAAAAAAAAAAAAAAACAAGAACAAGATCCTTCTTGTAAGTCTCTTGAGCATATGCCAAAAATCGTATATGCAAAGAGTTCCAACATTTATGGTTATCTTGTTATGCAATTTAAAATGTCCATCGAAAAGACAAAAAGGCATACAATTTGTAGCTGTTGGCTGAGCTACTGTTGGTCATGTCAGACCATATGTATATTTTCTAAAGCAATGTACATTTGATACATTACATTACAGTTAAATATATAACACAGATACGTTTTCAAAGCAGCATGTATGTGTGCGTTTATAATGCATGCATTTGTGGAAGTTCTTCATTTATTTGAAGATCAGATTCATGCAACCGTACTTAATCTGTACAAAGTCTATGTCTCTCACAGTCACAGACATGTGTGTGACTTCTCATGACACATATTTCCGTTATATCTGTCAGGTTATGTGGGTTTTGTGTGTGTGTGCGTGCGCAATGAGAAAAGGTCAGGGTTTTGTGATCCAGTACTGTGAGCACCTGCACCAGCAGCCCCCTCATGTGAATCAGTTTTGTTTATTTAGTTGATTTTGTCATTTCATAACCTGTATTTTAATACTGTAACATCATCTTATAATTATAAATTATAAAAATATTATAAATCGCTAAATTAAATGTAAATTGAAAATATGCTGAAATGTTTGAAAAAAGTGCATTTTTGATTATATGTTGTGTAATCAGTACTAAGAGTTTTGAATATGCAGGCCTACCACTAGCTTGTAAAAACTGCAAGACCATTAAAAAACTGTAATGTAAATATTTTTTCACTTAATGTTCATATTCATATCCATATTCACTTAACTTTTTACATTATTTATAAATTCTCTCGCATTGAGCAACATTGTTTTTATTCATATGTTTCATCCTGTAAATAATAAATAAACATGATTAATACAATGACAACATGAATACAACTCAATTATGAAAAAAACAACAACATTGAGTTGTAGTCTCCAGTAAGAGTTCCATGTCAGCAAATACAATGGTGTTGCTTTTCTCTGCTGCCACCTGCTGATAAATTATGCTAAATTCAGTTTGACATTTTATTCAAACAGTACAACATTGTGCAACAGTTCCAAAGGGGAAAAAACAAGTTGTATGTACAAAGTGAATTATGTTGTTATATTATTAATTTATCAATGCAGCAGCATGTCTGCTCAGATGGTCTTTTACAGTGATTTCAGTTTTGTGTAATGTGATCATCGTGGATTATTATGTGTAAAATTGCAAAAATATAATTCATTCATGCATGACGGCGATTTAAACCTAATTCACTTCAATAAAGATAACTATACACGCTATTCTTGTCATGAGCATCAAGGTGTGGGGGCGCTGCGGTGCAAATTCCACCCATGTTTAGTACATGTTAACTTAAAGATTCGTAGAAAAAATATAAACGTTGGACTCTGTGGGCGATTCTGTGTTAAGGTAAGGCATGTTATTCGCAATTATGTGTTTTGGCTGGGTTGTTATAGGTCTGCGTGACTCTCGATGTCTTAGGCCTAACTGAACGGAGGAATTATGGTATTCTTCTGTAGCCTGACGACGAGTAACTTTAACCGTTGTTCATGTGAACTCAAAGACAGCCCGATGCTTTGTTTATAGACTATTTGTGGGTGGCTGTTTGTTGTTTCACCTATCAATTCGTGTCGATAAAGTATAATAGGGTAAATCCTGTATAGTGACTTATCCTATATAGTGCTTGCATAAAGCAAGTAGTGCATACACTTGTAGCTGTTATGTATCTTTGTAAGTCATTGTAAACCCTTTTTTGAGGCAAGCGCAAGTGCAAAGGAAACAGTCTGCACAAATCTAATATGTGGTTGAAACTGTTCATTGAACCGTGTTGTAAATACAACTAACCACTGAGTTATAGGTCGTTCCTTCCAAAGACGCCGCGGCTTGAGGTGAGCCGGGGCCCAGCGGGCTTGCGGCAACCACATGTGACGACTTTGGGCTGGACTCCGCTTCGTCCACGGTTGAAAGCCGATCCGGCGATCCACATGTGAAGTTGAAAGTATAGTATTCCTCAGCGACCGCAGCACGGGATAGCTTAGGCATGACGAAGAGGATATCGTCTCTTTTCGAAGGCCAACAAAGTCGTTTTGCTGTCCAACGAAACACACGGCAACAACAATTACTACAGCGAGAATAAAGTGTTCCGCCTTCTTTCTGGCTTGAACAATTTGGGCGGCGTATGCAACTCTTCCACATCGTGACGTTAGACTAGACATGTGGGGGTATGTGTTAGAAAGAGCCGTTTTAGGTGGCGTGGCTGACTTCTAACTTTATACAGAATAGCTATTTGGGTTTGAGGACTTTCGTCTTTGCCCACTTACAGATTTCTTTATGCCACCAAGAGTTTGGTCACACTCCAAATAGAAAGGAAAAATGTCAAATCGCATCCTTATGACCCCTTTACAAAAATAACAGTCGTTTTCGTTTTGGCCGATTCTTAGTTCAGACAACACGGAGAAGCGAGGTGAACTGATCATCTCTGCTCTTTACTGCTAGAAATAAAACGAAATAAACATGAATTAACAAAAGAAGGTATGTTGAAATATACAGTACAACTGAAATGAAATGTAGCATGTCCTGATCTTGTTTGTCTGTCTTCGTCTTTAGTATGTAATGTCTGGTTAAGATGGGGTAAAATGATCTTGACCACAGGATGGTACAAAATCTCCCCTCAACATATTGACTTCAATGACTATGCGCTTCATATTTTTTGTAATTTCTTTGGAATATTATTAGCATCTGTGAGATTTTAATGAAGTCAAAAAAACAGTTTTTGAGGTCTAAATTGGTCTAATTTTGTGTCTGTGGAAAATAGTGATCTGTGTATTATGTTGAAAATCAAAGTGTTTTGTGTCTTTGTTAATGATGGATTTGTGGACACATTCATATTTTTAGATCTGTGGGATAAAATTATGTTTTGCAAAAAAAAGCAGCTCATCCAGCAACACAAGTTTTTAAAGTATGTCTTTTAGATTACAGTTTTTATTTTGAAGTGAAATGGTACAGTTAGACCCTTGAGGCAAGATGCCCCCTAGAATGGAAACAAGGTCCTGATTGGCATGTTGTTTTAATCCAATTCTTCCAATTTAATTCAATATAATTATTCATTATTATTCAGTAACTCCATGAGTTAGACATACATTGCAGATATATTTGCTATTCATTAAAACCTATAGGCTAACTGAGCGAAATCATGTCATTTGAAAATAAAGTGTTACTGTTATGACATAACGTCAAATAAAACATGGGCTGCTAAACATCTATATATTCATAGGCCTGCATATAAGTCACAGAATAAATTTACTTCTGAATAAATTTAATTTCGTCGACTAGATTTCTGCTTTGCCTGAATAGTTGATTTAGTTTTTCTTTTCTCAATATCAAAGGTTAAAACTGACAATAGAGCCCAAACTATCAAAATTAGTTGCTATTTATTTTCAGATCTAATAATCAACACTCAAACACAAACTGAGTTGTACATAAAAATTTTAGTTGTGCATAAGGCTGTTCTGTATACAGTGTGCCTCATTGTAGAGCTGCTGGGTTCAGTGCAGCAGGATGAAGGAGAACAGAGAACAGCAGAGGAACAGGAAGCTCTGAGTGATGCTCTGAGCGCCGTTACACAGGTTCCCTGAACAACACGAGACGCCCTGAACATCACTAACTGATGTTGCAGCATCACAAATAGATTTAGAAACACAGCCTTTTACAACCACTGACTGGCCTCCAGAACTCCCTGATGAAAAGAAAGAAAACACAGGTTAGTCTAAGCTGGAAATCTGTTTAAGTTAGCTGTATAAAATTATGGAGAAGCAAAAATAATTACAATGATCTTCCTTTTCCAGATTCTCACCTGTTGCTTTAATGCAGCGGTCTTCAATCCCTGAGCAGCTCATTATGTTTAAACAGCTGAGCCCATCACAAGAGTAACATGTCTTTCCATTGGGGACAATAGAGCTAAGATCTACATAAGTAAACAAGTGTTCTTTTATTTTATTTTATGTACAAACATAACATCTAATGAAACAATTTCCCCCCCCCATTGATTGAATGTTATATAGAGGTAAAACGACTGCTGAATTTAAAGAGGACAGTCATTTGCACATGATCATTGAAGTTCAATACCTGGAGCATCTTTGGCGTTGCAAAGGTCAGTGTCACAGCAGGAATAAGATGTCTTTACAAAACCGAAGTTCATGGACCCATTTTGACAGTCAACAGTACAGTTTTTAATACTCACTTGAGAACTAATTTCACCTTTAAAAAAAACATGAATGATACATGAAAGACCAATGCTGTAGAAAGCAACAGTGAGAGATAAAAACAAATATATGTATCATTTCAGCTGCAAAGCAGAAGAGATGTAACATTTAGCATTTTCTCATTTTAAACAAAATTATTGCAAAAAAAAAAGTTAATTTTTACTGTTGCAACATCAGTAACTTATATAGCAGCATCTTCGTCAGTCAAATATTACTTACCAATTTGTGTTACTGCTGTTGAACTCATGCACTTGGAGAATCCACTGGGACATGTCAACTGTTGTTGTGCACAAAAACCAGTCAGACTCGTGCACTCATAACAGCTGAGAGCGTGTCCTTTAGTAATAAAAGAGAGAGACATCAGTTATCTATATTTGTACACAATAAAAATTCAAGCTGTTTGTCTTTGTACCTGCAGTGAAAAGAATGAACAGAAGAAAAACAGAGATTTGTAGATCCATCTTTGATCAGAAGGTGAATGAAATAATGAGCCTGTTTCAGTGCTCACTTAATAGCTTATCAGAAGGGGTGGGACTTTGTTAATAGTAATAACAAGACATTATAAAATGACATAACTGATCACACTGAGTCTACTCCGCAATGATAAGAATTAGATTTTAAAAGATTCTGATTTCTGGACACAGAACTGATGGAGGTATTTCTTAATGGCCAAAAGTATAAATTTTTAAATAAATGAGAGTCACAGACCATCTGTAATATATGACCATGCAATATAAATACCTCAATACACCCCAGTTTAACAAATGAATACAGTAGCAACTATATCAATATATTTTAAGCAGAACAAAATCTAAACAGTGTCATGATAATTATTTCCTTTTGAACAGATACTACTAGAAGAACATTAAACTACCAGAAGAAAGCCATACAGCTTTGGAATGACATGAGGGTGAGTACATTAACTTTCACATGCAGAAAGAAGATTGTCTGAGGCATATGTTGATGGAATTATTGTTTTATTTTAAATATAAGAAGCTTATGTATTATTCTTGTTCTGTTATTTTCCATCGTAACGACTTTTACAGGGAAGGTCAGGTTTGTTCATTAGTTAAACTAACATCTTGTTTAACATGAACTACAATGAAAAACAGGTCAAAGCATTTATTAATTATAGATTTAGATTAAGTTGCAGATATTTAAAGGGGTCATATGATGCTTTTTTAAAGATCATTATTTTGTGTATTTGGTGTAACAGAATATGTTGACATGCTTTAATGTTCAAAAAACACATTATTTTTCAAATACTGTACATTATTGTAGGTCCTCTATGCCCCGCCTCTCTCAAACGCTTCGTTTTCTACAAAGTCCCTCCTTTCGACAAGCGCAGTCTGCTCTGATTGGCCAGCTGACACAGTGCATTGTGATTGGCCCGAACACTGCAAGCACTCGTCGGAAATGTAACGCCCCTTACCATAATCGCGAGCTTCAGCTTTCAAAATAAATGTAAAGACAGAGCCCGAAAGGGGAACAGAGTCGCGTGACAGACACAGTGATGAAGCTGGTATGTGTTTGCAGTACACAAGCCACGGTTAAGACAGCTGACTCCACTGTGATGTGTCTCTCTCTCTCTCTCTCTCTCTCTCTCTCTCTCTCTCACACACACACACACACACACGATGCGCAAAACTCCGCATTTGAACAGTCAATAGCAAATACTTAAACTAATAACAAAACAGTAGCTGATTCAGAAGCTCCAGATTGTCATATCAAAGTCAGAATGACCTCCTCTCCTAGTTTCACAAAACGGTCGTCCATAAAATGCATTGCTGGTTCTGTTCTGTAAGTATCTTAAAGATTCCTAAAGTGCATCTACTTTCGGAAGGCCAATAAAGTGCTTTTGCTTTCGCCTAGAAACACACAGCGTCTCCCTGACATGGCTGCTTCAACACTAACTGCGGTTACTGAAACCACGCCTTCTTTCTTTGCGTGCACATTTGGGCGGCATTATGCAAATATTCTCACATAGTGATCTAGATATGTGGGGGCGTGTTAGAACAGGCCGTTTTAGGGGGGCATGGCAGAGTTTTTCACTTTGATAAAGAATATCTCTTTGGTTTTGAGACTTAGTCTTTGCAACTTCGGGATCTTATCTATTCACGAACAGCTAGTAAAACTCCAAAGAGAAAGGACAACTTGAAATCGCATCATCGTGCCCCTTAAAGGGTTACTCCACCCCAAAATGACAATTTTGTCATTAATCACTTACCCCAATTTCGTTTCAAACCCATAAAAGCTTCGTTCGTCTTAGGAACACAATTTAAGATATTTTTGATGAAAACCGGGAGGCTTGTGACTGTCCCATGGACTGCCAAGTAAATAAAAGTATGGGAAAGACTCTAGAATATTCCATCTGCATCAGTGGTTCAACCATGATTTTATGAAGCTACGAGAATATTTTTGTGCACAAAAGAAAAAAAAATAAACGACTTTATTCAACAATTCGTCTCCTCCGCGTCACCGTAGCGCTATTTTGGAGAGTATCCACTGAACGTAAACTGCGTATGCTGTGGTCTGTGTCATCGACACCACACGATACTGCTGTTTTCGTCCAGTCAAAGCATAATAAATGTCGAAACGATCCGTTGTTGTCCACTGCACATACAATGTAGAACATTAATGCAGTTTACTGCTGAAACCCTGGTCCATAATTGCACTTTTTGGAGTATCCCTGTTAAAATGTCATGCCATATTAATGACTTTAATGGCTTTTCTACATTTGGAAAATATTAAACCTCGCATTGGAGATTACCTTCATTTTATAAATTGTTGAATCTATTCTTTCCGTGTGTTGAGACCATGTAACAAAGTTTAAATCTATAACTTTCATTTAAACCCCCCCCAACCACCACCTTTTTTATTTTATCAATATATATGTGTATACAGGTAATACATTACAGTTTTTCCCACTGATTGTAACATTGTTCCTGAATCTTTTGGCCAATTGTCCCCAAAGATCGAAAGAAAAACAAAAACACAACCAGCAAAAATCTCTAGCACAATCAAACATTAAATCAAATTTTGATCTCCTTTCCAATATGATTTTGCACACCAATGTCATACACTCTAAAAAATGCTGGGTTGTTTCAACCCACTGTTGGGTCAAATATGGACTAACCCAAATGTTGGGTTAAATTTTGGTTACATTTTTAAATTAGCTTTTTAACCCAACAGTTGGTTTAGTCCATATTTGACCCAAAGTTGTGTTGAAACAACCCAGCATTTTTTGGGGAGTGTATGAAAAGAGTGTCTACTACCAACACATACACGACTAAGTCTATTTCCTCTATTTATCCTACTGCCGAAATTTTCTTCTGTATTCTTATTTTATTATTGATTGTTTGCCTAAATAATTGCTTAAGAAGTTATTTCTTGTATTAGGCTTGGTTTTGTCTGTTGTATTAGAATTTTTTTGCCAACTGTCTTAGCATTTATATACAGGGGTGCACATAAGTTTTTCAGCCTGGTTCTCATAAGAGAAATTTGAATAGAAATCTGTAGAGGATACCTACAGTGTCGATGTGACAATGGTATTGTGCACTAACATCTGTCTCCATACTCGGTACGCAGTTCTGTGCAGAGATAATAGTGTCATTATTCAACTCGGTGTAGTTGAGTGTTGATTCAATTTAGTTTTTTAGACCATCAGTTCTTATATATTCAGTACCGCGTGTCTCATTGTAGAAAGTGAAGAGCTGCTGGATTCAGTGCAGCAGGATGAAGAAGAGCAGAGAACAGCAGAGGAACAGGAAGCTCTGAGTGATGCTCTGAGCACCATTACACAGGTTCCCTGAACAACACGAGATGTCCTCAACACTGCTAACCATTGAATCACAAATGTCTTTCGAGACACGGCCTTTCTTTTTCAGGGAATTCCGGAGTCCCTGATGAAAAGAAAGAAAACAAAGGTTGATTCAGCTAGCAATAGGTGTATATCATCTGTAGCCTATTAAATGTTTCAAATTAATGATGGCGAGACAAAAATAATGACTTGAAATTTCCTCTTTCTTCCTTTTCTTAGGTGTTGCTGTAATGTAGTGGTTTTCACTCCCTGAGCAGCTCAACATGTTTGAGCAGCTCTTCTCATTTCTTTCCATTGGGAACCATAGTTCTGGGATCTACAGGAGGAAAAAAAGTATTATTTTATTTTATTTTATGTACAAAATATAAAGTCTAATGAAATAACAATCCGTTAGCTGCTCTATTCAATCAGTTCACAACTGACAAGCCGCACCCTGCATTTTATTTCCTGATTGAATGTCCTTTGGAAGTAAAATAAGTGTTGACTTATAGAGATGATATTCATTTGCATATGGTCTGTAAAGTACAATACCTGGAGCATATTGGACATTACACTGGTCTGTGTTACAGCACGCTATAACACTCCTTAGAAAGCCAACATTTTGGGACCCACATGACAGTTAGCAGCTTTTACCCCTTGACATAGTAGTAATGCCACCTAAAAACATGAATGATGCAGGAAAGACCAATTCAACTGCACATTATTTTGATGGACAATTTATTTAAAAACATGTTAGAAAGAAGCAGTGAGAGTTAAAAACAAAAAAACAAAACCTCACAGCTACAAATAAAAAAAGAAAGTGCTTTTTTTTCATTTCATACATTTTTTTAAAATACAGATTGTATTGATAGCATAACAATCTGAGAGAAAAAAACCTAAATAGCAGAAATCAAGAATGCCAGGAAAACAAGAAGCAGTTCTAAGAGAAGTTGCATTTCCACTGTTGCAGCTCCAGTAGCAGCATCTCCATCAGTCAGTTATAACAGTAGATTTCAGTACATCATGGACTTATCAACTTGTTCTATTACTGTGTAATTCATGCACTTGGAAGATCCACTGGGACATTACCTCTTGATCTGAACAAGAATCGTCCAAACCTCTGCACTCATAACAGTCGAGAGAGTGTCCTTTAGTAATAAAACAGAGAGAGACAGTGAAAGAGAGACATTGATTATCTCTATTTTATGCAATAAATATTCAAGCTATTTGTCTTTGTACCTGCAGTGAAAAGTACGAACAGAAGAAAAACGATCTGCAGATCCATCTTTGATCAGGAGCTGAATGAAATAATGTGTCTGTTTCAGCGCTCATTTTATAGCTCATCAGAAGGGGAGGGTCTTCATGAGTAAATGACAGTTTAAGAAAAATAACTTTCAATAGGTCTATTTAGGTCAGTTTGTTAACAATAATCACAAGACATTAAAATAACTAAATGTATCACACTGAGTCTACTCTGCATTGAGAAGAATCATATTTAAAAAGGGCCTGATTTCTGGACACAGAACTGATGGAGGTATTTCTTTATAAAGGCCAAAAGCATTATTATGCATGTAAAAACATTCTTAAATAAATGAGAGGCACAGACTGCATGTAAACATTTGTTTTTCATCTGTAACATACAATATACATTTCCCCATTATTGACACCCCAGTTTAACAAATGAATATAATAGAAACTATATCAACGTTACGAGGCAAGGCAAGTTTATTTATATAGCACATTTCATACACAATGGTAATTCAAAGTGCTTTACATAAAAGAAATGAAAATATAATTTAAAAATAATCACAACAATAAAACAAGGAATTTAAAACTTTGAAAATGATTTACAAATTGATTTAAGAGGTTTAAAATTAATTTAAAACAGTTAAGAACAGAAAAAGATTATACAGTACATAAAATATACTGAAATCAGTTAGGACATTGCACAGTGTTCATTCAATAAATGCACAGCTAAACATGAGTTTTGAGTCTGCATTTAAATGTGCCTAATGTTTTAGCACATCTGATCTCTACTGGAAGCTGATTCCAACTACGGGCGGCATAATAGCTAAAAGTGGACTCCCCTTGTTTTGTGTGAACCCTGGGTATTTCTAACTGACTCGATCCTAATGATCTGAGTGGTCTGTTAGGTTTATAATCAGTGAAAATATCTGCTATGTATTTAGGTCCTAGGCCACTGAGTGATTTATAAACGAGTAAAAGTACTTTAAAATCAATCCTAAATATAACTGGAAGTCAGTGTAAGGACCTGAGGACTGGTGTAATATGCTCAGATTTTCTGGTTCTAGTCAGAATTCTGTCAGCAGCGTTCTGGATGAGCTGCAGCTTTCTAATGGTCTTCTTGGGAAGGCCGGTTAGGAGACCATTACAATAGTCCACCCTTCTGTTGATAAAGGCATGAACAAGTTTCTCCAGTTCTTGACTGGAAACAAAACATCTAATTTTTGCAATGTTTTTTTTTTTTTTGAGATGATATTATGCTGATTTAGTTACTGCTTTGACATGATTACTGAAACTAAGGTCTGTCTCCAGAATCACACCAAGATTTTTGACTTGATTTTTAGTTGTTTGACCCCGAGAGTCAAGGTATGCATTCTCCTTGAGAACTTCATCTTTGTTTCCATATGCAATGACTTCAGTTTTTTCCTTGTTTTAACTGAAGAAAGTTCTCGCACATCCAACTGTTAATTTCATCAAGGCATTGGCAGAGGGAGTCAATGGCGTAGTCATTTGCGAAAAGGCTAGGTAAATCGGGGGGGGGGGGGGGGGGGGGGGGGGGTGGCGGGGGGGGGGGGGGGGGGGGGGGGGAAAAAGGGGGGGGGGGGGGGGGGGGGGGGGGGGGGGGGGGGGGGGGGGGGGGGGGGGGGGGGGGGGGGGGGGGGGGGGGGGGGGGGGGGGGGGGGGGGGGGGGGGGGGGGGGGGGGGGGGGGGGGGGGGGGGACGGGGGGGGGGGTCTGGTATCATCAGCATAGCTGTGATAGGCAATTTGGTTCTTTCTCATTACTTAACTTAGTGGGAGCATATAAGCTAAACAAGAGCGGTGCAAGAATTGAGCCTTGTGGGACTCCGCATGTCATGGACGTCCACTTAGACTTATGCTCTCCTATACTCACATAATAACCTCTCCATAATAAAAGCTTAATAAAGGCTGCATCAAGAATATAAAAAAATTATTGATAATTATTATTTCCTTTTGAAGAAGGTCACAGGAGTGAAACCTCAGCGATGCCGGTCCGATAACATCTATTAGAAAACCTTAAAAGAGTGAAAGATGTAATGACAGCACAGGGAGGATCAACGCCCTATTAACACTTGTGGTTCTGAATTCATTTAAACAGTAAGCGTTCAACTGGAACATGAGTGGTCAGGTGTTCACATGCTTTTGGTCATATAATGTTTTATTTTGAACTAACGCATATAAATGGCAGTATTATAATTATTTTGTAGTAGCTTCACCTGTAGAGAGGACACAGACATACATTAAACAGAATTTACCAAAATAACAAAATTACCTTGATGACCTTAAGTTATTTGTTTAACATATATATGATATATTTCAGGCATTCTCATTTGCTACACAAACATGAAACATGTTAGATCAAGTGACGTCAGTTATCCTTTAGTCATTGCATGCGATGGTCAATTGATTTTTCATTGAATAGTGAAATAGGTGTTGTTGTGGCTTTGCATAGTGTTACATAGTGTTTTTTTTTTAAGGAAAAAAAAATCATAAAGCCTTTAATACCCTGAAGCCTCTTCATATATGTGGATCATATTTGTGCATGTGGGTTAGGATGCACATTCTAAGAAGCAGATTACACAGTGGCATTAGTAGACATTTTCTAGGTTAAGCTGACATGGAAGCGCATTTACCATACAACACACATAAAATACTAAATATGAACATACTTTTTATTACTACCAAGTTGCATCAATGTCTCGTCATGTTTAGATGTTTCTTTATATTTTAATGTTTTTTTTTAAATTATGTTTTTATTTCGTTATTTATTTATGAAACCTATAAAAGTTCCTCAAGACAAAACGTGATGTTGGCTGGCTGCTATGCTTTTCTGAGGTGTTCTGACTTGCATCGCTATAATTCCAATAATTACAGTAATAACATTACTGTAACAAAATACTCAACAAAATAATTTTAATGATGCAACATTCCAGAGAACTTTGTGTGTGTGCCTAATTAACCATCTTTTGGTGACATTGACATAGATATGTATAAGAATAAGGTAGATATGTTTTTATTTTATAATAAATATGCATAACGTTTTCTAGTTTTCTATGAGGGTTAGGTTGTGTGTTAGGGTTAGTTAGGCCAATCCCAAATCTGGTTTTGTTACGCAGACCTGGCAACCCTGTACGGTAAAAAACTAACAAACAAACAAAACACCTTCTGGCACCAAAACATATTTGAAACGCCTTCTGTCAATCGCTACAAACTCTTATTGGCGGATACTCATGTCAATCACCTTTTCAGCACTGTGATTGGTCAGTACGTGTGCTTGCGCTGTAGTGCCAGCGTAGGATCTGAAGAGGCTGTTTGACCGATTAACCGCGATAAAGGAGACATATATTGGTAAGATTCAGTCGGGTTACCAGATTATAAACGTTTTAATAATAATAAACGCATCTTGTTAATAATATATATATATATATATATACCCTGTTTATTAGTAGTGTCGTGTTCTGGTGCTTTAACCGACTAGCTAACATACTAGCATGTTAACGTAGCATTCTAGCAAACACTCATCGGGAATCGCATATTTATAATTTAACTTTATAGTTACTGATTTTTAATTAGCAAATCAGACGCCTTTTAAGTGAACAGTATTGATTTTTCAGTTCGTTTAGTTAGGTAGTTTCTCAAACATTATCTGATGTATTTAGCCAGGTAGCAGGTTGTGTTTGACAGATTAGCTAATTCTAAATCTATACGCATTTCTTACGAAATGTATGATTGTATGTGTTTACACTGAAGGTGTCATATGTTAAAAATATATTTAGTAAGTCATTAGTCTAGATTTCATGTCCAGAGGGGATGAGGGCTAATTGGATTTCTTACCAGCCCCAGTCTAATTTTCTCATGAGGTTATTTTGAACTAGATTTGCATTTCCTGAATAAGCAGCACTTGATAATGGGCAGCAAAAGGATAGTGTTAGTGTATGAGTTGTGTAATTTTTGGGGGGTTAAATTATCTCAAAAATTAAAGAGAAGGCAACCCAGTCTTTGTAAACAATCATGACATTAATCTAAAAACTGTAATGCTATTACACTCACTAATGTATTTTTTCATTATTATATTGGTGTGTCATCATATTGATTGTTTTATTGTAAATATAAAGCAAAAGTATTATGCATCAATAATACAGTGTACAGTACTTTTACAGCATTTAATACATTAATGTTCATTTCTACATATACTAATAGACTTTTAACATTTGAAGTAACATTATTGTATTACCTAATACTAATTTATAAATATTTTTTTACAACCTTAGTGTATTTATAATTAAACTAGATTAATAAATGCTGTAGACAAAAAAATGTTGTTTATTATTCATGATACCTAATGCATTTACTAATGTTGTGTTTGAATATTTTTAATTTCACAGAATAAAGTCCTTAGTAATTACACTTTATAAATGATTTATGCAAAAACAAAACGTAAAATTATGTGTAATAAAGAATGAAAAGAAACATCCTAAAAGTAAAACCCAACCTAAAGTTTAAAATCGAAAAAATAAGTAAATCTAAAATAATAAACTAATGTTAACCAAATAAACCTTGTTAAGTGTTACTTAGTGTTTTGTACAATGGAAAGTTGTCTGTGCTGTCTGCTTAACTAAAAACTGCTAAACTGCTGATTTTGATGCTGCTTGTTGTTCTCAGCGTTGTGTGTTTTCTGTGTGTCTTTCACATGTATCTCAGTGTGTCATCATGACGACGCTTGATGATAAGCTTCTAGGGGAGAAGCTGCAGTATTACTACAGCAGCAGTGAGGATGAAGAGAGTGACCATGAGGAAGAAGAGAACGCATCCAAAACCATCCGCGACCAGGAGGTGCTGGATGTGGAACTTGACTACAGTGCAGATGGCAGTTCGGTCAACACTGGTACGGTTAAACGTGAAATATGAACACAAATTTGTACTTCTCTCTCTCACGGCCTCTGATTAAAAGATGCTGCATCCACGTTCATCAACCACACATCCGTGAGACTGCTGACACGTCTGACTGTCCCACAGGGCCGAAGGGAGTGATCAATGACTGGCGTAAATACAAGCAGCTGGAGAACGAGCAGCGCGTGGAGCAGCAGAAAGAGATGGAGCGACTCATCAAGAAACTCAGCATGACCTGCAAGTCGCATCTAGAGGAAGAAGCCGACAGACAGAAACAGAAAGAGCTGCAGGATAAGATCGCAGGCAAAGTGAGAAACACTCTGTACACTAGTCCGAATGTCACAGAATATCACGATACAGTGGTTATTGTCTGTTATAGTTTTTACTGATATTTTGAATGTTCTATTTTCATTTTAATTTTAGTTGAAGTTTTAGTAATTTGTTTTTGTTTTTCAGATTTTTTTTTAAATGTCTTTTTTTTACCATTTTATTTCATTTTTAGTTGTTTTAGTACTTCAACTTAAAAATAAATGAAAATTAGAAATGTTGCCTTCACAACTACTTGAAATAAGATAAGATTTACATTTTTCTTACGGCAATTAACTTATTTTATTTCAAGTAACGAAAATGTTTTTAATGATTCTAGTTAATTATAATCACCCTAACTATTCATATCAAATGAATAATCTCACTTTACATAAAAAAATTAAAACTAATTATTAAAAATATAGGTAACATTTTCTAAGTTTTTTTTAAATTCAATTTTTCTTTCCCCTCCCCATTTCTGAATATCAGCAACAAAATTTAATTCTCCCTTTTTTCTTTTATTTTGCTTCAGATGAACCTCCGTGTGGATGAAGAAGAAGAGGAGGAGGAGGAGGATGATGATGAAGCCTTCCTCCAGCAGTATCGTCTGCAGCGCATGGAGGAGATGCAGCGACAGCTGTGTGGAGGGCGGCGCTTCGAAAAGGTGATTGACATCTCTTCAGGTGAGGAGTTCCTGCGTGCCATTGACGAGGAGGGCAAGAACACTCTGGTGCTGGTCCACATCTATGAGCCAGAGGTGCCCGCCTGCCAGGCCATGGATGGAAGCCTGCTCTGCCTTGCAATGCAGTACCCAATGGTAACACTGATGAAGAATGTTTTCATTATAGGGCTTTAAAGGAATATTTCAGCATAAAATGAAAATTTGCTAAACATTTAGGTCATCCAAGATGTAGATGAGTTTGTTTATTCACCGGAACTGATTTGGAGAAATTTACATCACTTGCTCACAAGTGGATCCTCTGCAGTGAATGGGTGCCGTCAGAATAAGAGTCCAAACAGCTGATAAAAACATCACAGAAATCCAAAAGTAACCAACACCACTCCAGTCCATCAGTTATTTTCTTGAGAAGCGAAAAGCTGCGTGTTTGTAAGAAACAAATCCATCAAGACGTTTTTACTTTTAATCGTTGCTTCCTTTATCCATAAAATCTCTTCCTGCAGTGAAAAAGTCCATCCCCTGTTGTCCTCTCACATATTTCCACCCAGGTATTTGTTTAGAACTGTTTAGGACTGGTTTCACCTGTAAACACTGTTTGATTTGTGCATGTTTCTCTCCTGATTCAGACAGGACAACTTTTTAACTGGAGAAAGCGTTATTATGGATTTTTGTAGGAAGCAATTGTTTAAAGTTAAAAATGTCTTGATGGATTTGTTTCTTACAAACACGCTGCTTCTCACTTCACACGGCATTAACTGATGGACTGGAGTGGTGTGGATTATTGTGATGTTTTTATCAGCTGTTTGGACTCTCATTCTGACGGCACCCATTCACTGCAGAGGATCCATTGCTGAGCAAGTGATGCAATGCTACATTTCTCCAAATCTGTTTCCATGAAGAAAAAAACTCATCTACTGTACTTATTTTATAGCCAGAGTAAATTTGCAGCAAATTCTCATTTTTGAGTAAACTGTTCTTTAATTTGTATTAAGTTGTGATTTCTTACTTCTCTATTCCTCTCCTTGACCTGCAGGTGAAGTTCTGTCGGGTCCGGGGCTCTGCAGTCGGCACCAGCGCTCTTTTCCGCAGTTCGGCTTTGCCGGCCCTGCTGCTGTACCGCGGCGGTGAGCTGGTGGGGAATCTGGTGCGTGTGTCCGATCAGCTTGGAGATGATTTCTACGCCACAGATGTCAAAGCTCTGCTGCAGGAATACGGGCTTCTTCCAGAGAAATACACTCAGCCAAACACACACTCGTCTATTCGCAATGCCGCTGTCACTCACCCTAACGAGTCAGACAGTGACCTGGATATAGACTAAATGCATAATGTCTGTATACAAACACACAGATCCAGAAGAATATACACTCTTGTATACATTCACATAGTGATTCAGACCCAATACAGTGACCAAAAACATAAACAACGGTTGCAGCTCAGAAAAATGTGAGATACACTACTGTCAACACGGAATCTCTGTGCAAACGTTACGCCATTCACAGATCGTGATTACTGGAACAATACAGTAGATATCATTAGATGTCTTTATGTGCGTGTCATTTCAGACACTTCCAGAATCGGGAGTGTTTCTTTATGCAATCAAAAATGCAAAACCCTTCAGAGAACCCTGCATCAATGCATCACTATTTATTATAGTTTTAGATTTATATGTTTGTTTATTTGTGTGTATTTTTGGGCATCTTAGTTTGCTTTACCCTTTGTTAGTTTTATACATTTTGTAAACATATCCATCAAGACAAATGCAAAAATAAAAACAAATGATTCAGAAGTTACCCTTTTCTTGTGGTTATTTTTATATGTATGCATTTTCTATGCATTTTAGGAGGAAAGTTGGTTTAAAAACTCTAGCTCTAATATATTTTCTTTAGCTAATGCTTATTGCCAGTATGTAATATTAAGCAAAATTTTCAGCTACATATAATCTGGTGTTGCTGTATATTTAGTAGTTATATAGATATATAATATATATATATATAATATATATATATATATATAGTTTTTGTTTTTGAAAGAATATATAAATTAAATTTATAATATAACAAAATTGTATTTAAAAAGTTATATTAATAATTATTAATATAAATAAATTCAAAGAAATATATAAATAAAAAGCATAACTTTTAACTTAACGTTTAACTCATTTACTCGGTATATTATACAACCATTTTATTAAAGATGTAATGTCTTTATTTACTTTGATGATGTAATCTAAAAATGTTGAGAACATTTTGTGAAGCTGTATGGCAGAGTTAATATCTGTTTTGTTTTGTTTTTGACACTATGGAACTTATTTTAGAGAAATATGTCGAATTAGTTAGTTCTAAATCTAAGAGAATAAACCATGGTCCGTTTGCTCACTTTTGTTTATGTGCAAAACATCGAATTATTTAATTACACGCCGAGATCGAGGGGGCGCCTTTTAGCTGTAGGACAGTCTAGGCAGCACACGAAAATTACAGCTCACACTCAGCAGATTGTGGTATTTATGTAATATTTTATGTTTATTTTTTGTCGTGAATGGGGCGGGGCCAAACGGGAAAGATCCGTGACGTCACATGTACACGTCGCCAAGCAGGACGCGCTCGGCCAAGATGGCGGACAAGTGTCAGCCGCGGTGTCCTGTACTTTTCTGAGAAACTCAACTCCAGCCGCGCTCGTATCGAGTTTTGTTTGTATCTGTGCATCTCGACTGGAAGATAACGGGTAAGAGATCCCGTATGGAGCAGTGTGTTCAGTTCTGATAGTTCTGTGGTTCGAGAGATTAACTGCAATAGTTAGCATGCTAACGGCTAGTGGCCCAGTCAGCTGTCACCTGTAATTCCTCTCATCCTCTGTTTACATTTCTTATGTTGATTCCTTTGTGTTTCTTCTCGTGATATTTCAAAATTTTACTGTCCAGGTGCGTAGTTACATTTGCAGGCTTCGTTGATTGGTTATGTTGTGATTTAGCTACAGATTTTTTGCCTTTTGCCTGCTTGGTTTACACTGCTGTAAGTGTATTTAGTGTGTATGTTTTGTTTTGACAGTTTTGTGCACTAAGCACCATGATCCACATTAACAGCATGACATCGTTTTTGTGTGTTTTCAATACATTGATACTAGACCTCTTATAAGTACGTTTGTTGTTGTAGTTAAAGAGACAGGAATTAAAGACCAGGATGTGACATCAGTGAGGGGCGCTATACGTGTCCGCCTAAGAGCCGGATATAATGCAGTATATTGCAACATTCTCTCTGTATATGCACATTGCATATTTTTTAATTAAAATATTTTGTGTATTATTATGCTTTTAGCCACGGTTGAGAGTGTTATCTGTCATCTCAGATCAAAATCTCAGACAACACAAAACGTCCTGTACATGACAGCGTTGCCAACTGTGTGGTAACACAGACTGTTAAATGGCACCTCAACTGAATTATCAGCCCTTGGGCTCCAGAAATTCCATTATGTCCTTTCTGTCTGGCTGCATTATTGTTTACAATCGGTTCAAATGTAGTGTTATATCTGGGTGTTTTGTGATCCATAATGGCTGGAGTGTAAGCAGAGACGAGATTACTCTGGATGTACAGTATCTGTTTGGACACCTAGCTACTCATTCTTGATTGTTTCTATTTCTCACATTTTAGATCAATACTGAAACGACACTAATGGAAGTATGTGAATACTAAATGACCAATATAATGTTAAAAAAAATTAAAACTATCATATATTTGAGCTTCTTCAAAGTTACCACCCTTTGTCTAGATTACAGTTCTGCAAAGAGCTTTCTAAAAAATGCATGCATAAGTGTAATTACACTACCATTCAAACGTTTGGGGCATTTTAGTTGTTCAAAAATACAGTAAAAACACTATTCGTGTGAAATATTATTACAATTTGAAATAATTATTTTCCATTTTGAATATATTTTCAAATGTAATTTATTCCAGTAATGGCAAAGCTGAATTTTCAGCAGCCATTATTCCAGTCTTCGTTGCCACATGATCTTTCAGAAATCATTCTAAAATGCTGAGTTGATGCTCAGGAAACAGTCATTCTTATTATCAATGTTGAAAACAGTTGTGCTGCAATATTTTTGTCGAAACCATGATACATTATTTGATGAATAGAAGGTTCAAAAGACAAAGCATTTATTTGAGTTAGAAATATCTTATAACGTTGTCTTTTCTGTCACTTTTGATCAATTTAATGCATCCTTGCTGAATAAGTATTAATTAATAGTATTAAATCTTTAAAAAATATATATATCTTACTGACTCCAGACTTTTATAGTACGGTAGTGTATGTTTGTCTAGAAAAGCATTTAAGCATAAACTTTTAAATCAAAATGTTTTCAATAAAAAAACATAATGGGAAACAGTATATTCCGTTAAATGTGTCCAATCAGGATTAATGTATGAAAATTCATATCCGGGTTTTATAGTGACCAAGGTAGCACGATTATCAATATTATTCCCCCCACGGTTTTGTAAAATTAGATGGAAAGTCAAAAGAACTGATACAACACACTGAAAGACATTTCAATAAGTTTTATATTTTTGAAAATCACCAAACAACAATCAATTAGCAGCTATCTGCCTTTTTTGTTAGCGAAACATTGTTAAATTAACTTACCATGAACCCTATATAATAATAATATAATAAGAAAATCACTTGTGTGGTTGTGTGTGTGTATATATATATATAGATATATATATATACACACACAATGTGATTTCCGTTAGTGATCACGTGATCTTCGTTTAGGAGATCTTGTGATGCTTTTTAAAGCAAAGTTGGGGTTGATTTCGAGTTCACATGCAAACATAAATAGAATAGGCTAATTAAATTTGTCAATTTTAATGTAAGACAACATATTTTTCATAAGTGATAGAAATATGATTTAAGACGGTAGAGTAAGCAAGTTTAGTTTGAAAACGTTTAAATAAATAAGACACAATTAGACAATATTTGAATAAAATAATAATAAAAAATATTTATTTGCAACAACTGATGAAGATCTGAATGCTGCACGCACGCGCAGCGTTATCAAGATAGCATTTGGTCAGTCATTCCCTTCGCCAAAAGAGAGTTTCAAATGCTTATACGAAACAGAAATACCCTGCACCCTTCAAAGAACACACTTCAAGGGCTCTGCCCTTCGAAGGGAGTAGGGCATAGGGATGCTCACTTCTGTTTGGAATTCGCCCCATGTCTCTTGTATCACCGCAGAGGCGCAGACGTGCTCTCTCGTTTCATTCAAATGTAGCTTGCCGTCTTGCGTCTCAGTTTTTTTATTGTATTGAAAATGAAATCAGAGGATTTTAGTATTAATACTACTATAATTTTGTTGTAGTGATCATATTGTCCTGACGATTTTTTTTGTACACTGTTCATAATGGATTTATAAGATTTCAAAACATTAATCTCAATTCAATATTTCATATCCCCGTATTTATATATTATTTTAGGTAAACAAAAAAAAAATCAGTGTAATAAGTTAACTATGAATATACAATACATTATCCCTTAAATGTCAACCTGATAGTTTGAACGTCCGTTCGTCTTGGCTCAAACCCACTTGCTGCAAACTTTTCTTCGCGGAAGCTTTGCGTTAAAACAAGTGAGATAACGAAATATTTAATCTATAATCAATATTTTTTTTGTCCAATTATTTGCCCAGTAATTTTGGTATTGAGGTAAAATTTACCTTGCATTCGCTATATAACAGTGAGTGGTGGTCACGAAGATGACAGAGCAAATTTGATGCGTTTCCCCCTTTTCCAGCGACTTTCTTCTTGCAAGATCGGAAGACAGGGTGACCGTCCTCGATTAAAAAGCCTTCAGGACTCTTGTAAAAGCCAAAATACGACCAGACCACCGATTTGGTCCTCTTAGATGGCTGAAAAATCTCCCGAGCGCTGTCACTGCCTTCCGCCATTTCGTCTCGTGCAAAAAAACAACAACAACACTGCATGCTGCTTCTGCGTCAGACTGATGCTGGCTGGACAGGATTTACCGCGAGTTTTCAAAATTGTGATAATCAAACACGGTTTTGATGATAATTAAATTTTAAACGGTAATACTAACCGTCAGGGCATTTTATCGTGATTTATCGTAAAACCGGTAATCGTTACATCCCTAGTGTCCAAATGTATGACCAATGCTGTTTTTGTCACAGTGGTGTGACTGAGAACATTGTTGTTTAATGATAAACACTGTATTTTCATAAAGAGAAACTGCATCTGTCCCCTGTTGTTGTAGATTAAACTATGTACTTGTAGAGGTGAGGCCCCCTGCTTTAAAAAATGTCTGACAGGTTTCAAAGTTCAATGTAACTTAATGCACATTTCTAACACCCGGCACGCAGTGTGCCTGATATCAGGTTTCTGATCGTGGTGACTGTCCATATGCCAACATAGTGGAGTACTGCTGTCTTCACCCCTGCTCATAATAAGGCTTATGAATCTCAGATGGTGTGATAATGTTTGTGTATAAGAGAAGAAACTTGGTTTTAACAAAATTAAGTCAAAATTTATGCTACTTGCGCAATCTATCAGTTCACTTTTTTTTAAATAGACTGACATACTGTATAAAACCACTGCATGTCTTGTTCATGAAGGGTGCCACGTTGCCCATGTTGACATTCTCACCATATAATGTTTAAAGCAGAATGGTCATTGTTATTTTAGCTGAGCAGCTATTAGCAGTATTAATTGAACTTTGGATGTGTGTTCACATGATGCATGTTGATAACAGGCAAACCCTGTGGTAAAACCATACAATCTTTGCACCAAGATATGACATAAATCTTTGTTTTTCCACTATAGGGAGATCTCCAGTAAGTGTAAACACTTTGGAGACCTGTGAGTGTAAACGATGCAGCCCCCTCCTCGGACAGCCCCTCCTGGAGCTAGTGGGCCTCCGCCTCCCTCTGGTGGACCAAATGCCTTCAGAAGAACCAGACCTCACAAGCATGGGGCTGCAGCTGCTATGACACCGGCTGCCCCACCCACACAGCCAGTGACTGATCCTTTTGCCTTTGGAAGACAAAGTTTTTCACCCATGGCAGAGGGCAGCCAAGTTCCAACCACAAACAGCAACCCACTTCATATGCAAGGTCCTCCCCTGCCCGTGTTTAACCCAACGACTCCACCACAAGGGCCACCACCAGGAGCAGTGCAGGCAGCCTCTCCTGGCCCACCACCAAGAATTTTTACACCTCAACCAGTTCTCCCAGGGCCCGCACCAAACTCCAATCCTCCACCTGTAGAGCCAGGATACTTTAATTCCCAAGAACCTATGCCCTATATAGCACAATTACCTAACCCTGCTTCTTCTTTCAGTTCTGGTTCATCACATCCACCCTTCACTGCCCCAACACCTCCAGTTCAATCCCAGACTCCTTTTCAATCCCAGCCAATGCCTCCCCTACCTTCTCACTGGGTGCCTGACCACAGAAGCCGCCCACCTTCTGTTCAGAACTACTTTCAGCCAACTAGTGATCTCCCATCTCAGCCTTTTCAAGCTCAAGCCCCACCCCCTGTGCCCTCTTCCCACACAGCCCCACCATTGACACAATTTCAGAATCAAGGTCAGTCAGCTCAACCAAATGTGACTGGGCCTGCTCCAACTCAGCAACTCAACTCCCACTTCCCGGCTCAAAATTACTTCAGTCAGTCAGGTGGACCCTTAGAGCCATGGTTCAATCAAAACCCACAGGATCCGTCTCAGCGTGCCTGCCCTGTCTCCTACTCTGAAGTTCCCAGTGATTCCGGAACTCTCTCAATGTTCTTTCGGGGCAATGATGTTGAAAATGAAGAAACACTGTCAGGGGAGGGACGTGTAAATGGGATTCATCACCCTTTCCATTCGACGACTGAGTTCTCTGGTCCATATTTGAATGACACTGGTAACATTCGAGCCGGGGCAGGGCCATGTGATTCTGTGGAGAATCAGGAATGTGTTCCAAACCAGGAAGTGCTGCCTAGTGAGCCTCCTCCAAGCCATGCCTTTGAGGGGGGGCCTAATTTGGAGACACCTGACACTGGCCCTCGTCTTGCCCGCTCTGCAAGTGTTTCATCCAGCTACAGTAATGTCAGTCACAGCAGTGGGCATGTTCCTCAGAGCGGCAGCCACATCCCTCTGCGACAGCAAGGTGTAGTGGGAACATTTATCCAACAGGAAAGTCCCCGCCCACCAGATCACCCTGCTTTGCATCCCTCCACTGGTGGATATTTTGAACAGATAGACTCCAATCCAGCTGCAGAGGCAAGTCCTACTTTCCCAACTCCTAGCCCACCTAAACCCGTTGGTGTGTTCCAAGCGAGTGCAAATTCTTCCTTTGAGCCTGTCCGCTCACATGGTGTAGGAGTTCGACCTGCTGAGGTTGACCGTGCACGTATGGTCATGGAAAAGGGTGGACGTGACATGCAGCCTGGCAACCTAGAACAACCCCCAGATAACTTGGAGACCATTTACTTACCGGAACGCCGACCCTCATCTCGAGCTCAGGGAGCACGACGCCCCATTGAGAGTCCCGCTACTACACTCTGGGCTCAAAATGACACTGCCAGTCTAGGTGCTAACATACTGTTAGCCCCTGCAGCACCCTCGCTGGCTGCAACATTTGTTCCAGCACATCCATCCGAAGTCGTCCAGCCACCAGAGGATGGCCCTCTTGATTTGCATCCAGCAAACCCAGATCCACAACCTCCCACTGAAAATCTGGAAATTCCCCCAGACTCCACGCCTCAGACAAGTGTGGGATATGCCTCCTTGCTGGTGACCTCGCCTTCCGTAGAGGCCCTGAACCAGCCTGTGTCGATTTCGCCACCTTCCAGTTTGGTTTCCTCTCAAAACCTCTTACAACCCTTCAATCAGACAAGTCCTCAAGAGACAGCAACACCTGTGCACCCACACCCTCAGTCTTCTGTGACCAATCAAATGTCTCAGAATTCTCCTCCAACAAATCAGCCACAGCCTCTTTTCTCTCAGACACCAGTAAACTTCAGCACTTCTTCCACTCAATGTATCTTGAACCTAGCACAAGAGGCAAAAGATGTTCAGCCCTCTGTTCAAGCAGCCCGACCCGTTCTCTCAAATTATGAGCTGCTTGATTTTTCTATGCATCAACCACAGTCCACGAATCAGGTGATGGTCCCAGCTGTCTCTCAGTCTGCCCATCCTGCGGGCTTGGTGAATAACACACCCGGCTTTTACCTGCAGGTCACCAAAGATGCACAGCAGGGTGGGCAGTCTGACAGCGAGGCACTGCCCCTTCTGCAGAACTCAAACACCCCACGACCCTGCAGCAACCAACCTGTCAATGATCCAATTCACACCTCCCACCCTGCCCATCCACCTCCAGCTCAACACCAGCCTCCTCCACATGCCCCGCCAACTCAACCTGGTGTCCCTCTCGGATCTGCCCTACCTTCCTCTTACCCACCCCAGTCTGGGAACTCTGCCCCCCAGCCACTTCAAGAACCCCAAAGACCTCCTTCATCTCTAGGTGATCAGTCAGGTTATGGTGCTCCTCCTGCGATGCCACCTGGTCCGGGTTACGCAGGGTACTACCCGGGACCCTACCCTGAGTACCAGAATGGAAGACTGCCGTACCCACCCCAGTACCCTATGGATCCCAGATCTCAAAGCTACTATCAGGTGCTGTGATGTAATGATCTAGTATGTTTCCACATATCAAAGCTTCTAAATTCCAGACTTAAAACATGACTTGGTAAAATATTCATAATGTTCTGTATGTTTTTAATTTTGTAGGATGATCCCTACCGTAGAGGAGATCCTCGATACGGATGGTATGATGGTCAAAATCCTGGCTACCGGGAGGCTGAACGTCAACCAGAGAGGCCAAGTTCTCAAACCAGCCAATACTCAGACAGACCCAACTCTAGGTCAGATCATTCACTCTCTTTCTGACACTTTGAGTCTGTTTTCATACTTGGTTTCTATTGCTTGGTCGCAATCAGGGTTTCTAGCTGTTTACCACTAGAATTTTTTAATTTTACACCGTAACTTAAAGGGGACCTATTATGCAAAAGTTTTTTTTATTATCCACGAATGTTGACAGACACTGCCGTTTTAACATCGAACCGCCTGAGCAAAGTTCAAGCGGAGTTGGTACACAGTCAGCAATGCTTGTTGTAGACAAGAATGTCTCCTAAGCGATTTATGTGTTTTGTTGTTGGATGTAATAATGTACATAGCAGTCGTCATTTACTCCCGAAATCTGAGCTGCTGAAGATGAGGTGGATTAATTTTGTTTTCAAAGAAAATGCTCCCTCAACTCTACAGAAATTCATTTATGTCTGCGCAAATCATTTTACACTGGACTGCTTTGTGAATGAGGGTCAGTATAAAGCAGGTTTTGCACAAAAGTTGCTCCTGAAGGATGGAGCAGTGTCAACTGTTCGTGATCCAGCTAACGTTACGCCATCTAGAAGAAGTAAGTATCACGCGTTTGTTTTCCAAATTGCCTTTCTGAGAGAGCTTCTTGGCACTCTGTAAGGCTAATGTTGCTAAAGCTACCATTGTCTGTCTTTTTTCACTGATGCTGCCTTCACGTGCTACCAGAATTGATCGTGAATATGAATGTGGTAGTTAAAAATTGCATATGAAAGCAATGTGAAATCGACCGCTTGAATTTGTCTAGCTCATAATCATGTTCGGGACTTATAAAGTTTGTGTTAGCACGCAATCGCACCATGAGACCAGCTATGTTGTTATTTTTATAGCGCCGTGCTCCCCGTCTGTGTAATTCATAAATAATCTGGCAGGGTGCAGAATTCGGCACGACACCGGTTCGAACATATATGGCTGAACACCGCTACTAGCAGTTTCTGACATTTTCAGTGCGTGAGAGAGTGTTTTGTTATTGCTGGCATGCCGGTGCGCGAGCTCTAGAAACTCCACCCTCTTCTGAAAGGGGAGGCGGGAGCACCAGCTCGTTTTCATTTAAAGGGACAAACAGAAAACAGTTCATACCCTAAAAATGGCAATTTCAACAAGCTATAAAAAATTATCTTATTTTGAGCTAAAACTTTACATGCACACTCTGGGGACATCAGAGACTTATTTTACATCTTGTAAAAAGGGGCATAATAGGTCACCTTTAACATGCACAAAATGGTTCCTGAATACATTTCATCATACCCAGAATCTGTTGTAACTCTTCAGCATCAAAAGCCCTAGTTTCAAAGCATCCTTAGACTGAGCATTTTGTACTTTTTGTTTTTAATATTAATAACATGTTTCCCTTGTTTTTCTAATTTTTGATCTTAGACAGGGGTATCAAGAAGACTTTTCTAGATCCAGCCTTAGTGCCTATGATGACTACTATGCAAACTACTATAAAAGACAGAATGATGCCTATGGAGGTAAAGACAGCACTACAGACACTTGTTCTCTATGCACCCAAGGGCTAAATATGGTTTCTGCTTTTTGCTTATGAGTCTGTGTTTGTGTATTCAGATAGGAGCAGGTGGTATGATCCAAATGCTGCTTATGATCCACGCTACAAAGCCTACTATGATCAAGCATATGGCTGGTACTATGGAGATGCCTACAACAACCAACAATATCAAAACAGGTACACAAATACACTTGTGCAATCAATGTTTTTGTACGTGCTGACACCTCTCTAACTGAGTTTTCATGGTAATGGTTGCTAGGGGAAGAGAGGGCTATGATGATCCATGGAGATATTACCCTGGTTATGACTCAAGCTTTGATGATGACTACCGGCGCCGGGATCCATACGCTGACGATTTTGACCGCCGTTCAGTTCACAGTGAACGATCAACACACAGTGTTCATTCATCACACAGTCAACACAGTAACTTCAGATTAACGGTATAACGGTATGTGTGTGTGTGTGTGTGTGTGGTGTGTGTGTGTGTGTGTGTGTGTGTGTGTGTGTGTGTGTTTTTAGATCGTATTGTGTCTGTAACAAATTTCTTCCTTATACAGAGTCAAGTGTATAGAAGTCAACCAGATTTGGTCAGTGCAGCATACGATACCACTGGGACGACTCTTCCAGCGGATTACACCTACAGCCAGTATCCTAACCCTTCAGATACTGTAGATTACAGTCAGATTTCTTACTCTACAGACAACACCTGGACTGCCCCAGAGCAGCGTAAGTATTACACATAAAGCCCAATGTCCACCATGATGTTGCATTTAACATTGGGATTTTCTTTTAAAAGCACTTTTAGCTGTAGCTTAGCATAGATCATTGAATCTGATTAGACCGTTAGCATCTTGCGCAAAAATGACCAGAGTTTCGATATTTTTCCTATTTAAAACTTGACTCTTCTGTAGTTACATCAAGTACTAAGACCGATGGAAAATGAAAAGTTGCGATTTTCAAGGCCTATATGGCTAGGAACTATACTCTCATTCCGGCGTAATAATCAAGGAACTTTGCTGCCGTACCATGGGTGCAGCAGCTAAAAGTGCTACGCCAGCCAGGAGATCCTTTTTTATTTTTCTTAGGACTGAGGGGAGTCGAAACTCAACTGTTTAACTCTAGGGGAGTTGGAAAATGAGCCTATTTTCAAATATAGTGGAGTGTTCCTTTAAAATTATTAAAGCATTGATTTTACACTTAATGCACATGCATTAAATGGATAGTTCACCCAAAAATGAAAATTAGCCAATGATTTACTCACACTCAGGGCATCCTAGGCGTATCTGACATTCCTCTTTCAGACGAACACAATCGCAGTTATATTTTAAATTGTCCTGGCTCTTCCAAGCTGTATAATGGCAGTGAATGATGCCCCTATTTTTGAAGCCTAAAAATCTGCATCCATACATCATAAAACTACTCCACACGGCTCTGGGGTGTTAATAAAGGCCTTCTGAAGCTAAACGATGCATTAGTGTGAGAAAAATATAGATTTTTAAAAATGTATAAACTGTAATCTCCATCTTCCGGTCGCTCAAGCAGGCGCATTCACGAAAAGACGTTTGAGCGTATGACGTAGGCATAGCGGAAGCTCCGTGGAGAGAGTGACGAATGTGGAAGCACAGAGGAGAAAGCAAAACAAAACACCCGTCACAAACTAGTACTACAAAACCTGCCATATTTGTTTGAACCGGAGTATACTGGCCAGGAACTCTGCGAGATTGAGGAGGCTGCAGCGGCTGCAGCACAAACTACAGATGTAGTTCACGTGGTTTCCCTGTGCTGTAAACAAAACTTGGTTCTCGCGAGATTACACTCTTCTCTACGGAGCTTACGATGCGCATTCCGCTACGCCTACGTCATATGCTCGAACACCTTGTCGTGAATGCGCCTACTTGAGCAACCGGAACCTGGATTAGAGTTTATAATTTTTGAAAAATCTATATTTTTCTTACACTAATGCATCGTTTCGCTTCAGAAGGCCTTTATTAAAGGGTTAGTTCACCCAAAAATGAAAATTAGCCCATTAATTACTCACCCTCAAGTCTCATCCTAGGTGTATATGACTTTCTTCTTTCAGACGAATCCAGTCGGAGTTATATTAAACATTGTCTTTGATCTTTTAAGCTGTTTAATGCCACTCAGCGGGTGTTGCATGCATCAGTCCAAAAGAAGTTAAATAAAAACGCCCATCCATAAAAAAAGTGTCTCACACGGCTCCGGGGGGTGAACAAAGGCCTTCTGTAGCGAATCGATGCGTTTTTGTAAGAAAAATATCCATATTCAAAACGTAATAATCACTTTAATGTAGCTTGTGCCAACAGCTGTACATGGAAGCAGCTCCGGGAGGATGACGTATGAGTTCAGCGTTGGGCATGCGCCGGAGAGTCTCATGAAAACCAAAGTTTGTTAACAGGAGCAAAGGAAGCAAAGTTTCCTTACTTAGCAAAGGAAAACCAGTCCCCTCTTGGCTTACATTGAAATCCTCTGACATTCTTCTTTACAAAACCTCATTGGTACTTATAATTAGTGACTGTTGTTTTGTTTTGATCTCTCCCTTGCGTTTCTGCGTGCATCACTTTTGAGCGGCGCATGCGCAAAGCCGACCTCATACATCATCCGCCCGGAGCTGCTTCCGTGTACAACTGTTGGCGCTAGCTAGATTAAAGTGATTATTACATTTTGAATATGATATTTTTCTTACAAAAACGCATCAATCCGCTACAGGAGGCCTTTGTTCACCCCCGGAGCCGTGTGAGACACTTTTTTGTTTAAATGGATGGGCACTTTTTATTAACTTCTTTTGGACCGATGCAATGCAACACCCGCTGAGTGGCATTAAAAAAGCTTGAAAGATCAAAGCCAATTTTTAATATAACTCAGACTGGATTCGTTTGAAAGAAGTAATTTATAGGCGAATTTTCATTTTTGGGTGAACTAACACTTTACACCCCGGAGCCGTGTGATTAGTTTTATGATGGATGGATGCAGGTTTTTTTCGGCTTCAAAAACAGGGGCACCATTCACTGCCATTTATACAGCTTGGAAAAGCCAGGACAATTTTAAATATAACTGCAATTGTGTTCATCTGAAAGAGGAATGTCAGACACGCTAAGATGCCCTGAGGGTGAGTAAATCAGGGTAATTTTCCTTTTTGGGGTGAACTATCTTTTAACAAACGCTCTGATTTGGGGGGAAATAAAAATATCGACCATCGTCATCTGGTCTTTTCTCTTCATTGTTATCTTTCTCAGTCCTCAAGGCCGTGACCCCAGAGAAAATTTTCTATTCCTCCATCGCTGTGCCGGTTTGGTCCGGTGGTAGATGATCCTTGTTCCAACCCAACTGCCCTATGTGGTCAGCCTCACTTGGGGAAATCAACAGTATGGGGTAACTGTGAAGTCATGTGCAACATATCTGATATATAAATCAATTGCAAAGTATCCACCATATCTTATATTATATTTAAAGCATTTTTTTCAGTTCATAAATTCTATAATTATCTTGTTTATCAGATGTTCCTAGGAATTACCTACATTGAAAAACCGTTTTACCCCTAAAAAAAGTAGACTTGCAAAATAAGTGAGTTAGTTGCAATTAGATATTGTTTAACTTTTAACCTTCCCCTTGATCCTCAGTGTGCAGTTTTGTTCTTTTTTTTTTTTTTTTTTTCTTTTGTTTTGTTGATTGGTTATAATAGGTCCATGATAATTGCTCAACTAATTTATTTGCATCTGATATCTTGACTGTGATGTTATTCCAGATGATTCTGCAGGATTCTCCAGAGCAGTCAGAAATGCGTTCATTCCCTGGCCCACTCGTCAAGTAATAGTCCTGCTTTATTTACTGAATAAAAGTGTACATGTGTCTACTCTGACACTGTTAGAGCCACTTACACAGACAAACAATCCAGTCATCGTCTCATGTGTATGTCCACAGAGAGGAGACTCATAAGGTGGATGTCATAAAGTTTGCTCAGAACAAAGCCCAAGAGTGTTTGCGAAATGATGACCTCATCGACAAAGACTCCGCCTACCTCATCTGGGAGTTCATTGTGCTGCTGTGTCGCCAGAATGGGGTGAGTGTTTGTGCAGCCCTAGCCTTAACTAAGAGTGTGTATTGTGTTTGGTTTCTTGTTTGATACCAATTCCTTTTTTCGTTTACAACAGAGGCAGAGACCGCGTATTTTTTAAGTGCAGAGGTTTCTAGAGCAGAAGTAGTGGTCACAGACATCGCACTAGACCTTTACTCAAGGATCACTCTCTGTTTGTTACAGAAAACTGGGAACAGCCAATCACCACCTCAGAGGATCGTATCATACTGTATGAATCAAGAGGTCTACCTTATTCAACCACCTGCGACAGCCAATAGTTCCGAGCGTAAGAATTAGTCACTAAGTATCATTGCTTATTCGGACCACTGATCGAGCTTCGGCCACGATGACTGACGAATAACCGTACCCCCCTCAGAGGCGGGGCCAATATCCCTTCTATCAGACACTTTCATGGGCGTGCCAGAGAATGTTGGCAAGGAGACGGAGCGTTTCAGAGAACTACTACTATTCGGCCGCAAGAAGGCGAGACAAAATGCATGACTTTCCTTCCCCCCTTCAGCCATATAGAGACCACTTTTCATGATCCAGTCGGTTCCAATGGATAGCATGAAGTCCTCGACCATATTGTTACTGGTTGAATATCCTGTTCAATTTTAGATTGTGGAAGTTTGTTCATTTAAACGAATCAAAATATTTTTTATAATAATATTGTCTAGTCATATTGCATGGGGAAAGGGAATACTTTAAAAAAAAAATTTGTCCTTAGCTGATCACATGCCTGCATATTATTTTATGTGGATGTAGATTACATCTTTGTCCTCATTGACAAAGCCATATATTTAAACAGTGGAAAGACAATTGAGAAGTGTGTGTATGTTTGTTAGGATGCTCTGGAGTCTGCTATGAAGAATGGACTGTGGGGTCACGCGCTGTTACTGGCCAGTAAGATGGACAACAGAACACACGCCCGTGTCATGACCAGGTAAACCACATCTACTTACAGTGACCTATGGCTGCATGGTTCCAAAGCAACAAATAGGGGCTTAAATTGTGTTTATATTTGTTGTTTTCAGATTTGCCAACAGCCTGCCTATTAATGACCCTCTTCAGACGGTGTACCAGCTCATGTCAGGACGAATGCCAGCTGCTGCTACTGTATGGGAGAGTTTTTGTGCGTTGGATGTGTTAATTTAGTAATTTATGCAATGCTTGACTTCACATACATCTGTTTCTCTGACAGTGTTGCGGAGATGAGAAATGGGGCGATTGGCGCCCTCATCTGGCCATGGTGCTATCCAACCTCACACACACTCTAGATCTTGACACCCGCACCATTTCCACCATGGGGGACACTTTAGGTATATAAACGTAGATGCAAAGCATAAACACATTTTGTAGTAGCCCTGGATCTGTAGTCAAGACTGTTCTGTGTTTCACAGCATCTAAAAGTCTAGTGGATGCAGCCCATTTTTGTTACCTGATGGCTCAGGTGGGTTTTGGTGTTTACACCAAGAAAAGCACCAAGATGGTCCTTATCGGTTCCAATCACAGGTTTGTAAGAACACATACAGTTGATTAGAGATATGTATTCACACAACTATACACATCAAGGAGATAAAATGTGCAAATGCACACTGCATTTGTTTGCATTAACACCCATTCACTCTGTCTCTCTCCCAGCTTGCCATTTTTGAAGTTCTGCTCGTCAGAGGCGATTCAGCGTACAGAATCGTATGAATACGCTCAGTCTCTTAGCTCTCAGCCTCTCTCTCTGCCGAACTTCCAGGTGAGACAAACACGTACGCATGCAGTTACTCTACTAGGGATGTTTTACAAACAAACTAGTTGGCGGCCTGTCTGACAGATAAATGGACTATTCAGTTTTATAGACAACATTTTATAATTAGGCTAGTTAGGCCTATCTGTACTAGGACTGTACAATATATTGAAATAAAAGTCAATATTGCAATATGGCTTAATGCAATAGACAAATTGTGATAGCTGCAATGATTAAATTAATATACGCATTGTGGGTTTCAGAAGGAAGTGCGGCACTATCTTTTTTTACACACGTACAGCTTATGATCCGCTGTTTCAGTGTCTTATAGCGGTTTGGTTCATTTACTATGAACTGAGCCAATTTTAGAAGCTGAAACAGCATATCACAAGCTGTACGCGTGTAAATGAACACAGTGCCATGCTTTACTCTGAAACCATCAGTGCATATATTTATTTGCGGACAAATGCCAAAATGAAAACGATAAAATGAAAATGAAAATGAACAATATTTATATTATTTTACAGTTGTACATTAAAATTAAATGATTTCTTTTATTCTAATTAAATACTTGATTTTGTTATTTTACATGGTAATGGTATAATTTGCATTAAATAAACGGCAAATAATACTATTTGCTTTTTTTAAACTGTTTTCTTTATGGTCACTGAAGGAGGTTTGAGTTGGTTCTTGTAAAGAGAAAATCCAAGTGAGAACATCCAGATTTGTCAGGTTTTTCCCATGTTGTTTAACCCTAAAAGGTTGGTTTGCACTCAGAAAAGTCTTCAGAATCAACAGTAATTTTTCAGCTTTTTTTAATTATTTTGACTGTATTTTTCCTACGTAGATGCACTTCCCAACAGAATCACCCCAGTCATTCTAAAATGATTAATTCTTTCTAAAATAGTCCAATGCCGTGCAGCCCTAATATTTACAATCCACAAATCCAGGAAGGTCATGACCCTTTACCCTTTAACCTTTGACCTATACAGGTGTTCAAGTTCATCTACGCGTGTCGACTGGCGGAGACGGGATTCTGCTCTCAAGCCTTCCATTACTGTGAGGTCATCTCACGCACCCTGTTGAGCCTACCTGAGTACTTCTCACCTGTGTTCATCAGTCAGCTCATACAGGTACTTAAACCAACAGGCTTCAGATGATTCTGGCTGTCTCTGAGTTTACATTTTTGTCTAATCTTTCTTCTCGTGTTTGATTACAGATGTCTCTGAGGTTGAGGTTTTTTGACCCTCAGCTGAAGGAGAGACCAGAGCAGGAGTTGTTTACAGAGCCTGATTGGTTACTGCATCTTAGACAACTCGATGGGCAGATCAAGGTGTGTCTGTTTTCTTTTATCCATAAGTCATCATGCCAGTGACATGTTATTTAGATGCATTACTCTGTTCCTGCATAGTACCAGTAAATTAACGATTTTCTTTTTGAATTAATAGCATAATACCAGAAAAGGCTGATTAATTGAAATAAAATTTAACTTATGTGATATGTCTTAGTGCGATTATCAAATCGTAATGGCTTTGTAATGAGAAGCGTTTACCAACATGCTTGCCATTGCCAACAATCAGAAACCTTAAGGCTTGTAAATATAAAATAAAAGCTTGATGGTTTAACATTTGAAAATTATGAAATTAAGACATTAATATTAGTATTGTCATTTTGAAGTTGTACTGTAAAATATAATTATATTGTTATAAATTACTCTTATTATTTAAGTTAAAAATTTTCTTATTACAGATAGTAATATATATTTTTTATTTAATAATCGTTATTATTATGATTATATAATGATGTTTATATAATTTATTAATTTTAAACTATAATTATATTTGGTATTGCAACATTTTGGCAAAATTTGCAGTTGTGTAACAGCACAAACAACAAACAAACAACAAAAAAAGCACCATTTTAAATTAGTTACATATTTTATCTGGAAAAAAATGCAAATAAATCGGTTTAATATATATTTTTGAATATTTTATTTAATAATAATCTTAATCAATGATTCATCACTCAAAAATTATAATAATTAAGAATATTATTATTATTATCATATTATTATATAGTTATATTGATAAATAATTGCAATATTTTTGGCCAAATTGTGTAGCTCTGAAGCTCTTTAAAAAAAATTTTTTATAAATTGCAATCGCAATTTTAATCAATATGTCAACAGAATAACCTTTTTCCCCAAATCATGCAGTCATACCAGAGTTACTTGTTCAGTGAAGAAATGCACTTATATTTTTGTACGTTCACATTAGACTGTGTTCCGATCACGTGCATTTTATTGTCCCATTCAGGATGGTGCGATCACCTTACGTGCAGATCACAGCACCTCACTGCTTTATCACTGCAGTACACCCAGTTCAGAAGACCACTGCAGCCCACCTGACCCCTCGACTCTGAACCCTGATCCCCACAATCCTCTCATGGCCTCCCTTCTACCCTCAGCTGGTGTTCAACTCGTGCCTCCAGGTACGACTCAGTATAGAATGTGAACTTAAGAAGAATCTATTTTGATTCTGTAATCATTTACCATCTATTTTATTGTCTCCTTTAGCTCCTCCCACTATTCTTCAGGATGGGGCTGTCCCTCTGCAGCAGGCCCCGCCTTCGGGTGAAAGCGTTCCATTCTACCCAGTGGCCCCGGGGCCACCACAGCCAAATTTTGCAGCACCGTTCCAACCTGAAATGCATGAGCAATACATGCCCATGCCACCCCAAATACCCCAACAAATGCCCCCACAAATTCCAACGTACAGCCCTACAGAAATGCCTCTACAGATGCCACCAGGAATGCTACATCAGATGCCCCCACCAATGCCTGGGGCCGAACATGGCTATGTCCCTTCCTCTCCTCAGCAGTTCCCCCAGACGTCTCCCTCGTTCACTGCCCCCCCTCCACAAGGGAAGGACTTCTATGATGAAATGGCACGCATGGTGAGTTACAATAAGCCAGAAACCCAAAATTCCTATTTATTGCAACAACTAACTGGCTGTTATTACTATTTAAAGTAATGTTACCTTGTTGCATAAAATGTAGCATCATTACTTTTAATGGAATATAAAACATTAGTTATGTTAGTTTCATATTTTCTTGGATTTTGTTGCCTGTTACTCCATATTTACTGCCATCACCAATGTTGGGTAATATTGCTTTTTAAATGCATGACATTGTATTACTCGTACAAAGAATAGATTGTTAAATATTTAGTTTTTATGGAATATAACGCTTATATTCTATGAAATCTATTAAACCAATTGCTCTTTTTAAGGGCCCAGGCAGAAGATCAAGAACCACTTCACAGTCATCAGTGCAACTGGTACAGTCTATACATATACATACACACAGTACCGTTTTTTAAAATTAATACTTAAGTTCGGCAAGGGTGTATCAAATTAATACAAAATTACAGTAAAGACCTTTATGATGTTGCAAAAGACTTCTGTTTCTAATAAATGCTGTGCTTTTGAACTTTCCACAAAAATATGAAGCTGCACAACTGTTTTCAACATTAATAATAATAGGAAATATTTCTTGAGCAGCAAATCAGCATATAAGAATGATTTCTGAAGGATCATGTGACACTGAAGACTGGAGTAATGATGCTGAAAATTCAGCTTTCATCACAGAAATAAATTACATTTGACAATATATTCAAATACAACAGTTTATTTTTTTTTTTTTTTCACGTTTAATAATATTTCACAATATTACTGTTTTTACATATTTGATCAAATAAATGCAGCATCGATGAGCATAAGTGACTTTCAAAATCATTTAAAAAAAATGACCAACTCCACACATTTTTACATTAGTGTACTTGGTGTTTAAACAAACTTTCTTCTGATTTGCAGACATCAGGTCGTCGGTCTCGCACAACATCAGAATCGTCCAATCATTCTGGACGGGAGCGCAGCAGTTCTCTAGCCAATCAGGGCTCTCCACCGCCTCCTCCTATCCCAGAGGCTCCACCACAGGACAAACCCAAGAAGTCCAAGAAAGACTCTCCCAAAAAAGTACATACTTACATATAAACATATACTGAGACCCACTGGATATGCACTAGAAAATCTTTCACTATTAAAATTTCGTTCTTCGTCAGGGAGCGAGTGGTGGCTGGCTGACCTGGCTGTATCCAAAGCGCAAGAGCGAAGCACATCTGCCAGACGACAAGAACAAATCTGTAGGCACCTACTTCCAACAACATGCTGCTCTCTCTCATGATCGTCTTGTTTCATAGCATTGATTAAGAGAAAACTTTGATTTTTCAGATTGTCTGGGATGAAAATAAGCAGAAATGGGTGAATCTGGATGAACCAGAGGAAGAGGTACAGCACAAGAATTTAGTGTTTTCAAAAGTACCGATGTCCGTACTGAAAAAATGTGCCATTGTGTTCACACGCTCAACAGATATGTCTGTGATTGGCTACAATGATCATCGCTTCACAATCTCTTCACCGAGCACTTACATAGATACACACGGGAGCATTTGAAAGCCACATCTATCGGCAGATCCGTCAATGAGCAGATATATTAGGGATCCGCTGATAGACGCAGCTTCCAAACATCGGTACTTTTGACAACACTTCAAGAATTCATGCATTTCAAATACTGTATTGTATTATGCATGCATCATTTTGAATGATGGTATTTGTATTAGGTTTGGGCCGATAGACGATGCCATCATCCATCGCCGATGGCTGATAGACATCACGATGTTGAGCCGGCATCGTGACGCGCCACATCAGCTAAAGTCTGTCTACACTGGACGCGACAAAGCGACCGTTGAAAATATCATCACAAATACGTCATTAATAGAATGCGGCAGCAGTTTACTGTTGGGGATTTGTCGCGCCACGCCACATCCAGTGTAGACAGCATCACTGATTATAATGAGTTCTATAGACTGATCTATATATAATAAATCTCTATTATAGATAAGTGGTTCTATAGTATTTTGTCACACCGTGCCGCTCGCGTTCGGTGTAGACACGGTGTTAGGAATCGTGTTTTCCCTTATAAGGATTCACGCTTCGGGCACACCCCTCCCCCGTCATCATCCATCACGATGTTTCACTGTAGACATCGTCTGATGCAAATTTTGTCGACATCGCCCAACCCTACTTTGTATGTGTTTAGAGAATAACCCCCCTCCCTCCACTAACAGATTCCCAACGCTCCAGGGGAGGGATGAGGCCACCAGGAGCGGGTGGTCCTGCAGGGGGGCCACCTGTGAATATGTTCTCCAGGAGAGCGGGTGTGTCACCTTTTCTTTTCCTAATTACTTATTAATGAGAAATCTGTCCATTTAATAATCTTCTAGTAAAATTATATACATGTATTTCCTCTGGAATACAAGGGTTTAATTTTTCTAGAGGATACAGAATTTTGACCAAACAGTCATTGCTGCCAAAAATTATATTTGTTAATTTAAATAAAGCTAATAAAATATAAATTAGATAAAAAATTTGATAACTTGAAGTATTAAAATGACTAAAACTGAAAACTGAATAAGGAAATAAAGATATTTAAAAAATACAAAAGAAATGACAAAAGCACTTAAATTCATTAAAACAAACTAAAAGGAAAATGAAATTTAAAATATAAAAATAAAAGGGGGCTAGTTAAAAATATTAATAAGTACTAAAATAGTATATAAATACTAAAATAACTATGTGCCAAATACATTAAAATGTTGTGTCTAGTTTTTAATTGTGAAAATTAAAAACTAAAACAGTAAAAATCCAATAGTTAAAATAATCAAGGCATTTTATACATTGAATGAACATGGAGAAGAATGATATTTGTTCATAGGTACCAGTAGTACAAAACAAAGTAGTAAATGGCAATATTTACCTATTTATATTTTATTGAAATATTAAAAAATGTTAATCGGCTCACAGGGACTTTGATGAGCCAAACAAACTGATGAATCAATTCTTTGAAATTAACAGTTCAAAAGAACTGATTCATGAAAATGAATCAATCTTCCCAAATCTATTACTATTTTGTGCTAAAGCGGTTTAAATCAAAGACACACTATTAATGTCTCTTCGTCTTTAATCTGTCGTAACTGCAAGTAATGCTCTTGGCTGTTTGTAAGTGAGTTTGCGTGTGTGTTTCAGGTACTAAGAGCCGTTATGTGGACGTGTTGAATCCCGGTCGTGGAGGATCTAAACCGGCAGCTGCAGTACCGCCTCCTGCTGACCTGTTTGCTCCTCTCGCTCCCATGGCTATGCCAGCCAACCTCTTTACACCAGCTGCAGGTGTGTATGTGTACGTCAGTGCGTTAATGTACATCACTGTAAGTCTGTGTGACGTCTAACACTGCTGTTTTCAGCCCCAGATGAGCAGCATCAGCCGATGGAGGGAAGCGTTCCAGATGCCAGTGGAGAAAACACAGCGCAGACTAGTGCCACAGTGCCACGGGTACACAATATCCATATAAACACACAATGTCCACAATTTTACTTTTGTCATAACTGGCAGTTTGAGTCTAACAGTGGAACTATTTTTGGTACTTCCCAGCTAAATGTCTGATGGTAAATGTTGTTAGAGGAGCTTTTCTACAGTTGGCATTTTATATCTCTTTTATTTGATTTGCTCATTCACATATTCGTATATTTTATATTTTATTTGTTTGTTCATTTATTTATATTCATTTCACGTTTTTAACTCACCAGAGACATTTTATATTATTTTATTTATTTTATTCACCAGAGGAAGGTTTTTTTTTTTATCATTTTTTAATTTTTTTTTATTTTAATTTACTGATCAGAGCCGGTTTGGTTGTTTGTTTGTTTTTCTCTGGCATTTGGTTATTTAATTCATTAGTTAATTTTTTTTATTGGATCCTAATTCTGTGCAGACATGCTTTTTAATACACATCCACTATAATGAGTGTGTTTTCCATCTAGATGTTTAATCCGAATGCTTTGCCTCCTGGCCCGGAGGGAACCCAGTCTGGAGAGGTCAGATCCTCCTTTAATATCTTGCCAGTTCTCCTTTAAAGCCACTTCATCCTGTCACACCCTGCTCCTTCACCCATGAATTAATACAATTAAAACAACATGTGCTCATATGTACAGTTACTACCTCTGAAAAACACAAACACGTGAACTTGCATCTCTAACTGTATTCTATGATTATTGGCTTTGATTATGATCACACAAAGAGCATGAGTGTGTGCGAGCGTGTTTGAGAGCGAGAGCGCATGTTAAGGACTACATGCTACTGAGGCGTTGCCATGGCGACCATCGATCGTGATATAATCTTACTGTAGTGATTGACAAGAGATGTGTGATTTAAGATGGCGCTGCATGGAATTAATTTGGGTTTGTGGTGTTTTTGTTTGTTTGTTTCGTTTATTCCTGCTGTTCTAGCTGTCACGTTCTAGCTCAATGAGTTCTCTATCTCGAGAAGTGAGTCAGCATTTAAATCAGGTACTTTCAGCTGGTTCTTATCTGAAACACATGCACACCTTTTCCAGACACTGCAATAATAAAACAACAGTGCTTTCTAAATCACATGCACACATGTTGTCTGCACGCTTCTAACATCACACACTTGTAGCCACACCTCCAGCACGAAACCTTTATATGTCACCAGCGGCCCTGTCGGCCAATAAGAAGGGCTCTTGGATTTCAGAGGCGTGCTGAAGATCGAGGCCCCGGCCCTTTTGGTGCACGCATACAGTAACCAATCACATGCTGCATGCTAATCATGACTTTCTGTGGGCATGGCCGTCTATATCCATGGAGATGCATGGTGATGTTGCTCTCCTGTTCCTATGGTAACCGTAAATGTGTTCTCATAGGTTCCCGCTCAGCCGCCAGCACAAGGAGCTCCACCTGCAGGAGGCGTGACATTTTATAACCCCTCCCAGTTTGCACAGGTACGAATCTGAAGGGAAGTTTACGGCGAGACTGACATCGTTGCCAAATCAGTGTTGTTATTGTCAACTAAAACTATTACAAAATCACTTTTGTTGCTGAAATCAAATATAAATGTTAAATTAAAACATGAAAATTAGAAATGTTATTTTTGCAGCTAACTGAAATAAAGTTGAAGTCCTAAAATGACTAAAAGTGAAATAAAAATAAATGAAATCTGATTAGAAATACTTTTTAAAAGCACATAAAAATGACTAAAGCCTAAACTAAAATTAAAACGGTCTTAATTAAAAAAAAATTAAATGACAAAGCACTTAAATTTATTAAAACAAATTATTAAATCATTTAATTAAAAAAAAGATTTAAATGAAAACTGAAAATATACAAATAATTCATTCAAAATCATGAATACTATAATTGTATATAAATACGACTAAAAGATCATTGTCAAATGCATTAAAATGTTTAATGTAAGAAATGTAAACATTTTCTAATATAACAGTAAAAATCTAGTTGAAAATAATCAAGGCATTTGTACTTATACTATATAATTGTACTTATATTATATAATTTATACTAAATGAACATGAAGAAGAATGATATCGTCTGTTTGATTACGTCTTTAATTGATTTTTCCGTACATTTCTGCCATATGTACATTAACTGACAGTCACCACTGATAAACTACCACTAAATATTGTAGAAACTTAATTTGCTGTAAAGTTGCTTTGCAACGATTTGTATCGTGAAAAGCGCTGTACAAATAAACTTGAATTGAATATCTGTTCATTTGTACCAATACAACGAAACATAATAAATAATGAATGGCAATATTTACCACTGGTTAATGAGGTAAAAAAACAAAAAACTAATCGGTACATCCCACAGTACATTAAGAGAATTGTTTTGTACAAGTTATGTTTTCATGTGCAAATGAGGTACTAAATTGCATGCATTTCCAGAAAATACATCTGGACATTGGATATAACCAGTTTTAAAGTTTTTTTTAATTTTTATGAAGTTCTTAAGCTTATTGAGTTATAGGAATAAAAGTCTGGTACTAAAAGTGCTACTAAAGTGGAGATTTGTCAAAACTCATTTAGGCCTTTATAGATATGTATTGTAACTGAAATCTACAGACACAAATAATTAAAATAAAAACAAGTGTAATAACAGAAACACTTAAAAGTGTATTTGAGATGTTTTCTTTCCACTAGTCTGAAAGAAAAGTTATGGATGCAAAACTAACTGACCAGTGCATGAAAAAAAAAGCGTGGTTTTGCATTAGAAACTGACATCTAAATGTCTTTCTCTGTCTTTTTCAGTCTGTTCCCACAAGCCGCGCTCGACCTGGTCGTCTGGGACAGAGAGGATACCCCACACTGAAATAACAGTATCGCTGTAGTTCTAGATCAAACTGTGGTTCTAGACCAGATCCGACTGAAGTTTGGTTCCTGCCTGGACTCCTGGAAGCGCCGACATGCGGCCCTCAGCCTCCCAAATAACATTGTCGCTGTCATAATCCTGGTTTTCCCATCTGTGCTGAAGTCTGAGTGAGCGGATCATTCTTCATTTCTCCTTCTAGACTCCTCGTACCCGTTACGGTCTAACTCTATCCTCTTGTTCTGTGTTTGTACGGACCGGGCGGCACTTCCTCAACGTGAGCAGTGTGAATATAAGTGCAATATGTCCATTTTTAGCCCTGTGTAGTTTGATTTCCTTTAATAGTCTGCTCATTTCAGCAAGAGTGAATGCGAGTGCATGTGAGCGCGCGTGTTTGTGTGTGTGGGGAGGAAATGTGGGAGTGTCTTTCTGAAGGAAGGCAGCCAATGCATGAGTTAGAGGGCGGTCTGGCCTGTTGTCATGGGAACAGTGCAGCGTACCAGAATGTTTTAGATATTTATTAAGCTTCCTGTCGGAATGAAACAGTCGAAACGCTGTTGCCGGACAGGATCCATACATCAGAGTGAGTTTGTGTACGCATAGTCATGACGTGCTAAACAAACCCATCTCTTTTTCCATCTCCTGATTGAATCCTTAATTTTGCCAGTAGCGAAGAATCATACAGTTATATGATTTCCCAAAATCCTGTGATCATTGTGTGTGTTATGCTCATAAAATATCATTTATTATTTTCCTGGCTTCATCTCGCTCTCTGATCGGTCGTCTTCATGTCTCTTAATCACACGCCATTATTCCTTTGCTCGTTCCGGGGTTCTTGTTCCCATGGTAAAAGCGGGGTTTTGTAATTCCGAAGGTCTGCTCTGTTTGAAGGAAGCTCAGACTTTTCCAATGTGTTTAGAAATTGACTGTACAATTCTTGATAAAGTGATAATAAAGATATTTTTGAGCTCTTTAATGCTTTAGAGTGTTTTTATTAAAGTACAGATATGGTACGTCTTAATTTTAATACGAGGTTATTAAATTTGCATGCATAATTTTATAAAAGAATTAGCAAAATGGTATTTAAAATGGTTGTAGATGGATATAAACTAACCGTGTTCAAAAGTTTGGGGTCGGCAAGATGCTCGCCAAGGTGATTTGATCAGAAAAACAGTAATATTGTGAAATATTACAATTTATAACAACTCTTCTATATCAATATATTTTAAAATGTATTCATGTGACGCAAAGTTGAATCTTCAGCATCATTCCTCCAGTCTTCATTGTCACAGAATTTTCAGAAATCATTCTAATTTGCTGATTTGATGCTCAAGAAACATTCTGATTATTATCAATGTTTAAAAAAAAAGTGCTGCTTCTACTTCTGTAAATCCGGTGATCCTTTTGTATTTTTGGTGCAAAAATAACTAAATTTATTTGATTTAATATTATGTAACAAATGTCCATCTGTGATTTGAATTTTGATCAATTTAATGCATGCTTGCTGAATATATAAACAATTTAAATTGAAAATGCAATTAAAACTGTTCTTAAAACTATTTAATAATTTCTTTAATATCGTCATGATGTAATACTTTATGAATTTACATGAATCTCAAACAAAACTACAGCGTGAAACCTTTCATTATTTTATTATTTACAGACAAATATATTATTTTGAACTAAACTAAATATGGAAAAATTGAAATGATAGCAGATTAATGCACAAATCATCAAAATATTGTAAGCATGCTCGTAAAAATGTGTGGACGCCCCTGGAATGTCAAAAGCCATGACCTAGTGGTTAATGCACATGCTCTAGATGCCTTTAGCTGAGGTGCTCATGCAGGTGAAGGAGGTTTGCATCCAGCCTCTGATGTATTCTGACACAATCCCCCCCTTTTTTTCATATCAAAAAAGTGGCAAAAATCCTAAAAAGGAAGTCCATGTAAACAATGTCTTGTATGCAAGTAAAAAAATACAGCAATCTAGGCCTAAAGTTCCTTGCAGTCACGTGGTCTGCAGAGATTCCAAGCCTCATTCTGACATTTCTGTACGTGTTGGGTTCAAAGCGCCCTCCTGTGGACAAAAAGAAAAACATTTATTTAAAGTGTTACTTGGTCACTATTCAAAAAGTAAAAGTTCACTGCTCTTCTATAGCTAAAAGTTGTGGTTGTGGGGAATACTAGCTTAAAGAGCATGCACAAATGC
>JADLZN010009716.1:0-15000 GCA_018155175.1 Sinocyclocheilus anophthalmus | reverse complement strand
CCGCCGCCATTTATATGATCTAACTGTCCTCAATGAGGTTGAATAGGAATCATAATAATGTATTTACAGCAGGCATCAGAGCTGGGTTGTTGTTGTGGTTCGAGGACGCATGAACATGACGTAGAGCACACAGAGCGCGTGACGTACACCAGCTGCATCACTGACGGCTGCGCTGTTCGTCCCCCTCCGCACTGCACATCAAACATATAGTCCTGCTTAAAATAGATATTTAACGAAGGATTTCTAAATACATTTCTAAAATCTATTTGAAAAGACATCTTTAACATATTTTTATTTTTTTCCCTCAGTCTGAAAAAGAAGGTAAATGACTAAGTTACTAATCCTCAACACAGAGGCGTAAGAAAGTACGAAAGCTCCACCGGAACTGGAACTCATTCCTTTCCATCGCTTTTCCGCTGCTGAAAAGGTAACGTGGTCGTCTTGTGTTGCTTTTCAACGTTCGATTTCACGCTTTATAACGCACATTGCAGCATTAAACGGGTATATATCTGCGTCGAATATGTTATAAGTTGCTTATGAGTTACACCACTCTGTAGTGACAATAAAAAGGAGGATATTTCATTATAAACACTGCCGGTGTTGTTTAGCGAGGCCTTCAGTGAGTGAGAGACGAGCACCGCACTGCTAACGCTAGCCAGGGTGAAACCAGTCTAGACTGTTAGATAAAGTTTGGATATACTTACAGTCAGAGCGTTACTTATGTTACTAAGGAGGTTTGTGTGTCATTTTACAGCTCCGGTTTTGTATGAGGGTCTTTGAGTTGGTGATTTGACAGGATTACGGACACAAATTATATTTATTTGTATTTTATATATATATGTATATAGGTATGTGTATCTATAGGTATATAGGTATGTGTATCTATAGGTATATAGGTATGTGTATCTATAGGTATATAGGTATGTGTATCTATAGGTATATAGGTATGTGTATCTATAGGTATATAGGTATGTGTATCTATAGGTATATAGGTATGTGTATCTATAGGTATGTGTATCTATAGGTATGTGTATCTATAGGCCTATAGGTATGTGTATCTATAGGCATATAGGTATGTGTATCTATAGGCATATAGGTATGTGTATCTATAGGCATATAGGTATGTGTATCTATAGGCATATAGGTATGTGTATCTATAGGCATATAGGTATGTGTATCTATAGGCATATAGGTATGTGTATCTATAGGCATATAGGTATGTGTATCTATAGGCATATAGGTATGTGTATCTATAGGCATATAGGTATGTGTATCTATAGGCATATAGGTATGTGTATCTATAGGCATATAGGTATGTGTATCTATAGGCATATAGGTATGTGTATCTATAGGCATATAGGTATGTGTATCTATAGGCATATAGGTATGTGTATCTATAGGCATATAGGTATGTGTATCTATAGGCATATAGGTATGTGTATCTATAGGCATAGGTATATGTGTGTGTATCTATAGGCATAGGTATGCCTGTGTATCTATAGGCATAGGTATGCCTGTGTATCTATAGGCATAGGTATGCCTGTGTATCTATAGGCATAGGTATGCCTGTGTATCTATAGGTATGCGCGTGTGTGTGTGTAGTGAAATTCATGGTTATTTTGAATTTGCAAAACGTCAATTTCAACAAAAATATAACATTAGAGAACAAAAACATGTAGGAAAATGGTGAAAAATAGATTTGACAGTTTATTATAAATTGTTCTGTAAATGATATATTAAGGTGCAGTTTGCTATGGGTATGTGTTTGATGTGAACTGTCTGTTTTTGAGTATGATCGGTGTATATAATATTTGTTGCCTTTGTTTCATGGGTTCAGGACGGTCATCATGGCATCGCCTCACCTGCAGTGGATGGTCATCAGGAACACCTCCAGTTTCCTTATCAAGAGGAACAAGCAGACCTACAGCACCGTAAGTCACTGCCGTTCAGCTACACTGGTGATGAGACAGGGCTTTACTGGGTTATATTTAATGCACCCATCAATAAGCTGGTGTTGCATGCAGAAATACTGATTCGAGAGAATGGATGCAGGCTTAGATTAAGCAGAGTTCAGAAAACGAGAGAATTATTTTTCCAATCGTATGTGGTTGTAATCTAGTGTTTCTGCTTCAGGGTTTATCTCTCAGATGCTTACGTTTCTGTTCGTGAGCTGCTGTGTTCCAGTATACTGAGGAAAACTGACACTTTTGAATATGCATAAAAAGTACGATTTGCTAGCTTACTAACTAACTTGTACCAAGGGACACCAATTTTCACTAAAATAACCTTAGTTAAAAAGTCTCACTTTGTTATACTTTTTATTTTATTGTTTTTAGCTGTTTGTGACCCTGTCTGAACAGATTTCCGATCATCTAGTTAAGAACTTTGCTGTAGTTATCCCTCTGTATTGCTAATTTGACTGAAAATGTGTTTTTACTGCTTTCTGATCTCAAATATTCTTCCTCTTTTCCAGGAGCCAAATAACCTGAAGGCCAGGAATGCTTTCCGCTTCAATGGTCTCATTCACCGCAAGACTGTAGGCCTCGAGCCGGCCGCTGATGGCAAGGGTGTGGTCGTCATCCTGAAGAAACGTGCAGGTGAGGGGACAAAATTGACACTTGGAGGTTCAGGGGTTCAAATTTTTAGCTTGCGTATATTTAGGACGCTATAAGGTTGCATATTTACAATCAGATGCTGTAGGTCTCAAGCCACCGGATGACAAGGCAATGTGATTTATTTCTGAAATCAGCCGTTAATCTAGACGTCTCTGCTCTGGATATGTTTTTAAACGTCTGCTGGCATTCTTTAAATGTTAAAAGGTTGCATGTGTTCCAGGTCAGTGTAAACCTGCCACCTCATATGAGAAGATCACCATCAACAAGAACTCTCGCGCCACCCTCGCCAGCGTGAGGAACATCATCCGCAAAAATAAATACAGGAAGGATCTGCGCATGGTGAGTTAACACATGCAGATCTGACATGGTCCACAACCCTCTTCTGAAACACATTTTACAGTTTACTTTAGTCATTTGTAATGGGACACATTTTGGAAACCGTTTTAAACTTTCAGTTTAGTGTTTTTGTAATTCATAAATGCTCTTAAGTTGACAGTATGTTTTGAAATCATGCAGGTTCTTTAAAATCAAGTATGGAGTTGATGCACTTGTTCAGTAGGTGACTGCTCTGTCTCTGTCCTCCAGGCTGCTCTGAGACGCGTCAGCGCCATCCTGAGGAGTCAGAAGCCTGTGGTGGTGAAGAAGAAGCGCTCCAGGGCTCCCAAGAGTTCATAAATAGTTGCATATAAAACTTTTGACTTAATAATAAAGTGCTTTTGGTCAATTTCTCTATCTCCAGGTCTCATTTGTATCAGTCTACTCGCAATGTTTTGTTTTTTTTCTTTAATTTTGGATGGTCTTAAATTTGCTTGGTTATGCATTTTATGTATCTAAATGCTGGACAAAAAGCAGATGAATGTTTTAAGGATTATCAGGATTTTTCACCATTACATCCACAATTTAATGATGCTTGAGTCACCGTAACTAACTGTCACCGTCCCACCTGTGGGACGTTTGTCGCTTTTTTTTGTTGTTGTATTTTTTCTCTATCAAATCTTTTAGTAAGCATCATATATCATTTGAAAGCTTAGAAGCCCAAGATGGATCCTGTGAAAAAAAATCAGACATTGCGTTACCATGGAAACGGTACTTTAAAATCTTTTAGCGGTCTCCTCCCCCTTAGTGGGCGGTGTCAAGTGTTATATTACAAAATTAATTATGGTCTTTTAGAATCAAAACTTTTTATAATCTTGACAAAAAAACATATCATTGGAAAGGACTGAGTCTCAGGATTCCATATCTGGTGGTTATTTTGAGAGAAGTAATATTGACAGAGAAATCTAAACATTTGTGACAGAAAAATGCATCCAAAAAATGCAATGGCTGTTTGTGGTATAACGCCCTAAATAAAATCTCACAGGAACCTCAATTTTTTTTCATATCAACTTCAAATTTGGAACATTTGGTTAGACATATGGCTTAATTTTGATACATTTAAGAGGAAAACCTGATGATGTAAAATCTATATAAAAGAAAATGAATATAGGGCAGTTTCTTTACAGTACATTTAAAATACTATAACTTGTGTGATACTTAAATTTCTTTTTTAAATTCCACTTTTGCGATAATCTGCTGATTTTCTTCTTTAGAAAGAGACCAACCTTATGTCTGTATTCCGAAGTGTTTATAAATTACAACAATTTAAGTTTGGATGGTGCACCTGCATGCCTATTTTAAAAAGTGGGGGGTGACAGTTAAAGGGTTAAACCACTGTGCCCATTGAAAGAAATGCTTTGTAACAGTTTTTTTTTTTTTATATGTGTTGCAGGGTGACTTTTTTCCCTTTCCTAACATGAAGATATTAGAATCTTGCGTAACCACATTTAAATGTAAAGTAGATTTCCTGCTGGTGCTCTTGTTTTATCCACTGGGGTCTTAAAGTCTATAAGCTAATCAACAGAAACCCGGAACAGAACATGTCTTTATTTACTCACTCTAATGTCATTCTGAACCTGTATGTCCTTAAATCGTGTGCGATATGTTCTTATTTAATTGTAATTCACTGAAAAGCTTCTCTGCTGCAGCTCTCAAATGTCATTTGGAATATACTGAAGTATTTATTTTAGTATTATGTATTTGTTGAATTAGCTCTTACACTTAGATTTTCAGTATAGTTTGAATTTTTGTGATTTTGTCTTTATTTTTAAAAAACTTTTTGGAAATAGATATTTATTCTGTTATCAATTAGCAGTGATATTTTAGTAATACTATTGTCTTAATATTTGCATTTTAATTTTATTTGTTGTGATTTTTATTGTTTTTTTAAATATATATTTCCATATGGCTTTAATTTAGTTTCAGTTGAAATTTTTCTACTTCAACTAATGTTACTTCATTTAGATGCCAAGGCAACATTTCTAACTTTAGATTTTCAGTTTGTTTTTCCTCCAAATGTAGTATTTCATTTCAGCTTTATTTTCATTAATGAAAACAATTTGTAATAGTTTTAGTTAACAAGACATAAGTTATTTAGACCACTTTTACGCCGTGTGTGTCTCTGTGTGTACAGGTTTTTCTATACTGGTGGGGACTTAACCTGAATACACACAGACTCATGGGGACTTGTGTCACAGTGGGGACCTAAATTGAGTTCCCCATGGGTACAGAAGCTTATAAATCATACAGAATTAGTTTTTTTGAGATTGTAAAAATGCACAAAGTCTCCTGTAAGGGGTAGGTTTAGGTGTAGGCCGATAGAAAATACAATTTCTACAGTATAAAAACCATTACACCTATGTGGAGTCCCCACAAGGATAGTGAACCAGACTGTGTGTGTACACTGCCACAGTATCTGGTTATTGCTGGTTTTACTGAGTGAGTTGTGGTGGTACTGCAGTGCAGCTGTGGAGTTCATCCAGTTGCATCAGTATAATCTGTGACCGCGCTCTGTTTCATGAGTTCACTTAATGATTGAATTGATCAGGATAAAGCAGAGAACAGGCCTCTCTCTCTCTCTCACACAGCCTGCACAAGATCCGCTGTGAGGGTGTTTTTGTGAAGATGTGGTTCTGATGTCATGAGCGGTTCTTCATCCAGGTGTGTGTGTGTTCAGGATGCATCGCTCACGTGCTCTGCGCCGACTGTGTGTCAGTGTGCTGCTGCTGATGCTGAGTGTGTGCTGTCAAGCGTTTGAGCTGCAGGACACCATCCACGCTCTGATCGAGGAGAACATCCACCTCCACGACCAGCTGGAGAACCTGACGAGAGCCCTGCGAGAGCTGCGGCAGCTCCTGTTCCAGCACAGCGACGGTACGGGACCCTTTCAAGTGTTTCTCTCTTAACGCTTCATTTATTACTCTAACAGTCTTCTGAACCTCTTGGAAGTGCAGAGTGATTAAAAAGTTGTTTTTGATGTGTTTTACTCCAGATCACACTCATGAGCATGATGAGGAACTTCAGCATCTCTGGGAGGAATGGTCACAACACAGTGAGTTTCAGTCTCATTCGTGTTATTACATTTTAAATTCCAAAAAAAAAAATCGTATTTTTATTTTTGAGAGTTTTGGCCCTCTTTATGTCCCTCTGCTCTGTATATTGACTGATTGTATAACGATGGAAACAGGACTCTGCTCATCAATAATGGCACGTGTACTTCTTGTGACCATATATTATCATTGATTGACAGAGCCCGGAGGAATGGGGTTTACACACGTGCATGCATTAAATTGTTCAAAAGTGTCAGTAAAGACATTTATATGTTACAAAATATTTCAATTTCAAAGAAATGATGTTCTTTTGAACTTGAAATGAATCGGTTTCCACAAAAATATGAGGCAGCACAACTGTTTTCAACACTGATAATAAGAATTTTTTTTTGAACAGCAAATCAGCATATTAGATTGATTTCTGAGGGAAGAGGTATTTCACAATAGTTTTTTACCTTGGGTGTTCGATAAATGCAGACTTTGTGAGCAAGAAGAGACTTCTTTCAAAAACATGATCATTTACTGCATGTTATTTTAAGACTGAGTTGATGCTGTTTCTGCTGTTGCAGATTATATTTTAAAGCAATTGTAATTCATTAAGTTGTGTAATATTTGATGTAATAATAAATATCTGTGATCAAGTTGATACAGTTGTGACAGAGACGATTTAGGATGTCCTGCAATGTCAGAGTTTCAAAATTGCAGTGAAAGAGATCTAAAGACGACATGAAACGGCCCTGTTCACATCAGTAATGTGATGCCTATGAACATAAAATAATAAAACATTAGATGTGATGCAATGTCCATGTCTTAAAGGGGTCATGTGATGTTGCTAAAAATAACTTTATTTTGTGTAATGAAATGTGTTTATGAGGTTTTAGGTTAAAAAACACATTATTTTCCACATACGTTACATTATTGTTCTCCTCTATGCCCCGCCTTTCTGAAACACGGAGATTTTTACAAAGCTCATCGTTCTGAAAAAAAGGTGTGCTGTGATTGGCCAGCTATACAGTGCGTTGTGACTGGCCGACCACACAAACCCAGGGTTCCCTGGACGGAAATGTTACGCCCCTTAACATACTGTGATGCTCTGTCCGGCCGGCGCGACAAGACAAAAACATGAAAAACCATTACAAACGAGGCATTTGTTGCATTCAGTGGGAACATAATTACTGATTAAATGACTTATACTGTCTTTTTAGCGTTGCGTTGCATCGCACCGCGTAAACATAAAAACATGTCTGCATTTGTGATCGGAGAAGTGACAAACAACAAGCGCTACTCTACTACACTGCTCAAAACTCGCGTTTGAATCGTCAGTGGCAAATCCTTAAATGAAAACGTACTTACAGTCTTTGATTCAGAACAGCCGGCATTGTAGTCTACTCATCCAGGATCAGGAAACAGTCCTCCATAAAAAAATCTGAATATTTGGGTTGAACTGTTCCGGAACAGTGTTGTAAATAAAACTTAACCACTGATTTCTAGTCGTGTTCTCTTTTGGAAAGCAAAACAAAGTAGTTTCGCTTTCACAAAGAAATCACACGGCGGCTTGAGTGAGCGGAGGCTGGTGGGCTTGAGAACGGCGCGGGCGGCGGATTCGACGAAGGAGCGGCAACAACATGTGACGACCCCGGACTGGACTCAGCTTCGTCCACGGTGAAAGCAGATCCGGTGATCCACAGCACTAAGTTGATTTATTTCCTCAGCGACCAGCACTGATCAGCTACAGGCATGACGAAAAGGATATCGTCCTCTTTTGGAAGACCCAAGTAGTTTCGCTTTCACAACGAAAAACACACAGCGTCTTCACGACATGGCTGCAGCGTAAACAATACTACAGCGAGAATAAAAGTAAGCTTCTTTCTGTGTGAACATTTGGGCGGCGTTATGCAAATCTTCCCACACAGTGATGTAGCCATGTGGGGGCGTGTTAGAACGAGACATTTTATGTAGGCGTGGTTGACTCTTAAATTTTATAAAGAATATATCTTTGGATTTGGGACTTTAGTCTTTGCAACTTTACAGAACATCTTTATGCACCAAGAGCTTGTAAAACTCCAAAGAGAAAGGAAAAATTTAAATCGCTCATATGACCCCTTTAATAAAGGACGCTAACATGGTTTCCACAGTTTTACCTAATAACATTGTCAGCTGTGCAGTAATTGCTTGATTGAAATGTGTCTTGTAGGCATCACACCTGAGACGCACCTGCTGTTGGAACACGCTCTCTGTGGACAAGAGCTCCATGGCCCCGCCCCCTCCAGTTCAGGACACGCCCCATTTATCATCATAGCTTTTGTAGTTCTTGCACACTTTCTTTTATAAAGTGCATATGCAGAACTACAGCGTGAGTGAGTCTATTCAAATACATTTGACATCATTCAGAGCAGGTACGGCTCAACACTGTCTGTCAATCTTGAAGTTTGTTATTGAAGAATAGAAAGAAGGATAATACAGAGTAGTTTATCAGGTGATAGTTTGAGGCCAGTGTGTGTGTGTGTTTGTTTTTTCACCCTAGAACATTCTACATTCTTACCAAATCGTACTTCAAATAATAAAAACAAGAAACTTGAAAATATAATGGGCTTATAAACTTATATTTTTATATATATTTTTTTTAGAGAGTACTGTATTTGTAAGCACTTAATATGTGCCAGTAAAGTGGGTGAAACCGTCATCAGGTTAAATACCACTCATCTATTTGGATGTAAGAACAAGGTCATAGATGTTTTTAATGCAACTCATTTTAAATTCAAATTGCTGCAGTTGCAACCCATTGGGTTTGTTGAAGTTTTAGTATGTTTTAGAGATCTTGTCAGTGCCTGACTGTCTCTATAGTATTAGTATTAAACAATTCAACAAGCAATCACTGTAAATCAAGTCTAAAATACAAAATAAAGGTTTGTATTTAACCTTTTTGGTAATGTTGCATGTTTTTAATAAACGGACAAATGAATACATGTGGCATGAAATGATCATTTTTTCCCCCCTCGGTGTGATCCTGGGAAACAAAACCACACCAAATGCAGATTTTGGTGTAAGAACATCTTTATTGGGTTATGTAAGCATTAATTCCAATTGAGAATCCACATATTTAACCAAGTACGGAAAACTGACGCGAAGAACAACACTGAGCAAAACGGAGGACTATACAATAAAGCGATGAGATTACTGAGCCTTGAATTTGAGAGGTGAATTTTCACAAACAGAAATGGCAGAGCATTGAGGTAATCAGAAATCCAACCTTCTGACAATGAACGTTCACATGTTTTAGAACTTTAGAAATAATATAGAACACAGTCCTGGTACAGTACGGCTTTAGATTATTATCATTATTAATACTATAGACAAAAATAAACAGGATAGAAAAATAAAAACAGATCGAAAAAAGCAATATATTGTTCTCTGGAACCCCAAATTTACACATAACATAAATCTATCAACCGTAAGAGCAGTTGGCATACGGATAATTAAGTTACCTGGAGAGAAACTCTGTCACAACAGAGAATTTGGTTAAAAGCGCGTTTGTAAAATTTAAATAACATTAAATTAGCAAAAGGGACTCACTGACTATACATCAAAGCCTGCAGAATTATACACACGGTCATGAAGAATAAAGGAACAAGCTTCGAACAGAACATCACTGCTGTTTGCTTGCTGTAGGGAACGCAATATATCAGATGTATCGAGTTTACGACCATTATTTGCGAATGACGACGCACTTTCTGAAGACAATTCTAGCTACAGAAATGTTCTCCCTTACAAAAGGCATTAGTTGATGTTTGTGCTTGTGAGGTGAAAGTACGAAACTGTTCTGTACCACAGAGGAAAGCACACAAGCTTATCGCAGAGTGCATTCAACATGCAGGTCTGCGCAGATGTGCTGCAAACGCTCAGACTGAACGGCACATCTGGATCTGGCCTGGATTTCTGAGAGCACCTTTAAAATACACAAAATTCACACTAACATAATTCAGAATAACACGGGCACTAAACAAAAGCATTAGCTTCAAATTAGCACCATTGTTACCGAGATAAACCTGCAACGGGTGAATCTCACAAAAAACCTGTCAAGAACACGACTAAGTCATATTTGACCCAAAAATCTAAAGTGATATTGTGTGCTTGAGAGTAAGAACTATGGATATAAAAAATTTGTTTTTTTTTAAATTGCTACTTTTTCTTTGCAATTCTGATTTTTTTCCCCCTCAGGTTTGCAAGAAAAGTATCTGAATGTTGAGATAAAAAGTTGCAATTACAATATCGTTTTTTATTTTTATTCTGCGACAAAAATTGCGGGATACAAACTCAGAATTCTAACTTTCTCGCAATTTCGTGTTCGCATCTCATAATTTTGACTTTTTAACTCAGAATTTCAAGTTAATATCCTGCCAATTCTGACGTTTTTTTTTGTCACAGAAAAGATAAAAAGTCACAATTATTTTTATTTTATTATCGGAAACAAGCTTCCATAAGAAATGCCTTTGTCATTTCAAGTTATTTTTATTTTTTATTTTTCTCTTCAATAAAAAAAAGTTCAATTACAAAAGAAAAATAAATTAAAAGTACATTTTGCATAGTCGCCTTGTTGTATTGTGACATTTTCATGACAAACACGTCACCATGCAAATGTCACCATGCAAATCTTCAAAATGTGCTTTCCTTCTCTTTTTGGGTGAAATATGACCCAGACCTGTTTTCGTGAGGGATTCGCCCCTTTGAACAAGACACACCCATTTGATTGAGACACGCCCCCTTAAAGTGACAGGCTGTTTTAAAAACAAGGGTCATGTATGTTGATATTCACAGGTGTGTCTGTACATTTGATAGAATCGTGCACCTTCACCTGTTTACTGATCTGTCACATAAACACACACACATTCACAGTCACTTCCAAACCTCATTTACACAAACACACACACACCAAACACACAACTTCCCTGTCATGCTGGAGTGTGTAAAAGGACAAGTGCGAATGACAACACCCTGGAAATAACCTTCCTCCGAGGACACACTTAATAATATAATAATAATTTTTTCTTCGTTTTCCCTATTGCCTTTAGCGTCTCTGTTTTTTTTTTTTTTTTTTTTACATGTGACAAAATTACCATAAAAAAGATCAGTTAAACAATAAGTGTATATGTACATATTATACCTCCCAATGATATTAATTCATCTCTTCAATAAACTGTTGATTCTTATTATAAAAGTACAAGTATTATAATAACTTATTATTATTAATTTGAAAGAAAGCAAGCACCAAAAAAACAGGCTGAGATAGAAAGAGAAGAGGAAAGACAGAGGGTTTGGCACTTTCTCCGGCCCGGATGTCCTGAGTGTTCCTCCCTGCGAGATGATTGGCTTGTTTTCTAGAGGAGTCAAATCTGATTGGACATCCATGGCTGGTAGGGGCAGGATTTCCTTTAGACTGTAGGAGTCTCTAGTGCTAAATCCCCCAAAAGCCCCGCCCACACCACCTCTCTCTGTTTCTGCAGTCCAATCAGTGGCTGAATGCTGAAGGGGGCAGGCTGTGGGCGGGGCCCCCAGCCTGGGTTGGACCCGCCAACCCCCCCGGTGAACCACACCACAACCAATACACATCTCAGACTCCACACAACCCAACAATCCACAAAGCACCCAAGCACACAACACAGGGCCCGACTTATACGCATGAAAGCGCGATGAGCCGTTGTCTGTGGTAGGTTCTTATGAGTACGACAGGAAAGTAGGCGGGGTACGACACCCGGAACAGGAAGTCGCATGTTGCAGCGCCGTGAGTTGCTGGGTAATACAAAGCACATGATCAGTGCTGTCATGCCTAAATTACAATTTCAGAAATAATTCATGACTAACCCAGTGTTGTTATGGTTAACTCCAAACCAAAACTATAACATGGTTCGTGGTAAGGAATAAGGCTTGAAATCAAATAAAAATAAAATACCTGAAAGTTTTAATGTTGCTGGCAACAAACAGAAAACAAAATTGAATGTTTATGTTGAAAGTCCATTAAAATACTAAACCCGAAATAACATAAATGAATAAAAGTGAAACAGAAAAAATGTAAAAAAACAATACTTCGAAAAATCGACACACATATAACAAATCCAATAAACACAAATTACTAAACTTTTAAAAAGGTGAACAGAAAATATAAAGAAAAGTATTAAAAAATATTATAGACATAACCATAATATTACTAAGTAATACTATAATAATACTGCACTAAACAGGAGTACAGCCTTTTAAATTTATGTTGTTTAAAATAAATTATGCAAGCAATATTTTTAGAGAGGTATATTCTTATTTTTTTAGATCTTTATGAATGATCAGAACCCTGAAAATGGCTGCAAGTCACATTGTGTGGCAACAAACTTTTTTTGTTTTCAGAAGCAGAGGTTCCTGCATACAATGATTTTATGAGGGAAGACTTACTGAAAGCACCTAAAATATGTTTTCAAAATGCATCTAAAATGATTTACATTCATTTAAATAAAATACACATATATTTAAATTACTCATTTACTTTATATCCTGGCACACCGAGCAAGAAAAGCAACTTAGTATAATGCGTTCTTTTTTTGATGTGTGGATGCAGATCAAAAGATCAGATTATTCCTGATTATATAACATTAACCAGTCTTATTTTTTACTCTATGTTATGTTATAATTGGTGATTCATCTTGTTCATAGTTCCATATGTTCAAGTCCCCCCCGGCTAGTATGTAACATTTGCATTTGTTCTAAAATTATGCTTTTCTGCGATACTTTGCACTAAAAAAAAAAATTGATTTATTTTATAAAAAATAAACTTTTATAATATTTTTAAAAAAAAACGGAAATATATGAAATAACTGCTAATATAAAAAATATATAATTCATGAATATCAAAATCCTGCATTTTACATAAATAATAAAACTCTGATATGCTAATCAGACTCAATTTAACGTGCACCTTGACAGAAAAAGTTATGTTTTGGAGACAAGATTTCTAATTTTTTCTTGCACATGTTGCAATGGGTGCTGTGGGTGTTTTGAAGTCTGGTTAGTTAGAGAGAGATTTTTGAAAGTAATACTCACCCAGCAGTTGTCTCCTAACACATCCGGCTCCAGCGTCTCTCCGGTCCACGCCTGGAACCGAACTGCATTCTGGGACGGAGGCTCAGAGGGGGCGTGGCTCCAGATTGTCACGTTCAAGCAGTGGATAGTGATTTGTTGCTCCGCTCCGGCACTCAGCAGCTGCAGGAAGTTCATCTGAACGCGTCTGACACTGAACTCCAGCTGCAACCAGCCAAAGAAGCAGCACGATTATAAACAGATTAGGAACTTCTTTTCTAAACATATCACCTCAAGCCACGAGGATATGCATTAATCAAATACAGAATAATGCAGATGATCTGAAAGCTGAACCTTGGCTGTGGTGATGGGCCTGAGGCAGGTGCGTCCGCCGCCGGTGAAATTGCACGTCACTTCTATAGAGTCTGAGGAGCAGCCCAGGTTTGGGTCGATCCAATAAGTGCCTGACAAATGACAAAACACATTGTAGCAAAAACATAACTTGCAATTTGAAACGGTGAAATTTGAAAATGCTAAATTATTACATCTATCTACAGATGCCATTGGTGGGATTTAGCACTACAAAGAAACTCAACACACACGCACCATCGTAGAGCGTGTCCCGGCAGCCTTGCAGGTCTTTGCAGAGTCGAGCGGGGTGATCTCGTGTGCCCAGCGGGTTCTTCAGGCTGTGGACCAGAGAGCTCAGGTATTGGAGAGTCCGCAGGATCTCTGGAGCCTGATCCAACATGGGCATGTCCATCAGACCCCGACCCTGAGAGAGCATTGAGACGGCCTTTAAAACACCCTTTACACTGCTAACCACAGGACGTGGTAACCAAAGGTGTGAACAAACCTTCTTCTAGTAATGTTAATAGAATGTTCATTCAGATGTATCTAGGCTTTTCTAATGTTCCCAAAACATTAGTACGAAAACATTATTTATACATAACGTGTGTCTGAATGATCTCACCTCTATTTTCTGTGTGTGCGTCTCCATAAAAACTGGCTGGGCCAATCCAAGACCAAAATCCTGTTTCTACAACATACATGCACATGAGCAAACTATTAAAAACACAGATGTACGGAATATAACACTGAAAGTGTGAATGAATTAATAAAAAAAATAATCAACAAATAAATAAATAAACAACTACATAAATAAATAAAGTTAGTGAAAATTCTCACCAAAGCCAGTGGGATTCGCGGCAGACCCTGTAGAGAAAGAAATAATAAAACAATTGCTCATAACCATCATGATGAATTCTACTGACATTTTTTTAAACAAAGTAGAGATAAGTGTGTATGTGTGTGTGGGGTTAGTATGGTTTAGGAACAATATGTGTGTTTCTGAGAGAGTCTATTAAAAGAAAGAAGTATGTGTTTATACCGGAGGTCCAGGACGACCACGCGGTCCAGGAGCACCCTGGAAAAACACACAAATAAACAAGTTAGAAACAAACAAGTGGCCTTAAAATAAACCCAAGCAGCTGATGATGGGAAATGCGGTGTCTGTGACTGTAGACTCACTCGAGGTCCCTGAACACCCTGTGAGAAAAAAAGAATGTGCTTATGAGAAACCTGTAAGATTTCCTGCGACATCAAGATCTGAAGAGAAAGAATAAATCATGTCTCACCATCTCGCCTTTGCTGCCAGTGTCTCCTCTCGGGCCCTACAGAGACGTCAGTGTGAGAGCAGAGGTCAGCTGAGGGTCAGACAGCAGGTATGAACACACTCACTGTTCACTATAGCTGTGTGAAGAAGTGACTTATACTCACTGGACTACCGATAGGGCCAATCACACCGACAGGTCCAGCTAAACCCCCTCTACCCTGAAACCAACATGGAAATATTACAACAAAAACACTATAAAATCTGCCAAAATTGGCAGACTAGTTCT